>OVAN01003888.1:0-27506 GCA_900406275.1 Anastatica hierochuntica
GCGCCAATTAGCGCCAGGACCAAGCTATGTCCTTGGCGCCAATTGGCGCCAAGCCCAAGCCAAGTCCCTGGTGCTAATTGGCGCCAGGACCAAGCCAATTCCCTGGCGCTAATTGGCGCCAGGACCAAGCCAAGTCCTCGGCGCCAATTGGCGCCAGGACCAAGCNACCAATTGGCGCAAGGACCAAGCCAAGTCCTCGGCGCCAATTGGCGCCAGGACCAAGCCAAGTCCTGGGCGCCAATTGGGGACAAGACCAAGCCAAGTCCTCGGCGCCAATTGGCGCTAGGACCAAGCCAAGTCCTCGGCGCCAATTGGCGCCAGGACCAAGCCGTGTCCTTGGCGCCAAAACCAAGTCGTGTCCTTGGCGCCAGGACCAAGCCGTGTCCTTGGCAAAAATTTGCGCCAGGACCAAGCCGTGTCCTTGGCACCAATTGGCGCAAGGACCAAGCCGAGTCCTTGGCTCCAATTGGCGCCAGAACCAAGGCGTGTCCTTGGCGCCAACTGGCGCCAAGACCAAGCCGTGTCCTTGGCGCCAGTCGGCGATAAGACCAAGCTATGTCCTTGGCGCCAATTGGCGCGAAGACAACGACAGAGCGTCTGTCTTAGCGCCAGTTGGCGCTGAGGCGCGGATAACGTTCGGCCGTAGTCCGTTGCCTGAACCACGTCCTTTCCGATCGTCATTTCCTTCGAACCGTCACTCGATCATCCCTCGTTTCGTCTCGATTGGAGTTTCCGTCAAACCGTCATGACAAGAGTCGCAAGGATTCGTGCTTTCCGTGGATTTCGTATCAATCGTATAAAACAACGACGGTTAACTTAAGCATCGAAAGAGTCTAAACTATACAATTGACCATATCGGCCCACGAAGCTGTACCGCGTATTCCTACGAAAAACGATTTTCCGCGATAAATCGTAAAAGTGAGTTAGCTGCGAAACGGCCTGAAAGTGTCCAGACCGCGATAACGGTCCACTTACGATTTTCGGGCGAGAACCGGCCCACTTGCAATGACGGTTCATCAGGGTTTTGCGAAAATATCAATTTTGGGAAGATAAGGAAGGATCTCTAAAAGATTTATGAAAATCAGGGAAAAAGGAATATTTCCGCGAAAAGATATGCACGAATCAGGGCGGAAAAGGAAATCGAACCACCCCACAAAGATCTATATAAAGGACGCGAAGTGAAAGAGAAAGAGGACGAGGGACATTCATTCATTCACAGAGGTTTTCGTCACCACAAAACACTTAGAAAAACTAGGGTTCTTGTTTCGTTTTTCGTTAGCGNGCTGCGTCTCAACTAGGTTACGAGTCTGCGTCTTAGTTCTAGGTAATCGTCGCCAACAGTTCTAGCGGCCATGACTTAACACCGGTTGCGCACGCTCCCATCACAAAAACTCGAATAAGATCCCTTAACTTCTTTGTTAACTGTGTCTGTCGGTTCTTCTTCCTTTACGCTTTTCGCATACTTTAGATTCGTTCTCGTATTCGCTTTGTTTTACGAATCTTGTTCTGTTTTCACCGTTAATTTCATATCACTTCGCAATCTGTTCCGTACTTAATTCGTTTTCGCTATCAACTTGCTTTGTTTCGTAATTCGAATATTGTAACTTAAATCTCGCATACTGCCCGTTCATACGTTTTACTCATGCTGTCTTGTTTGATCTTATCTCGCAGATAACTTTCGTATTTTTATTCAATAATTCGCTAACTTGATATCCGATATGTTGATCTTTGGCTACAGAGAATCTGTGAACCACGTATCATTGACAGTGAGAATTTCGGTTCCCACAGTCACCGCTCCCCCTAAAACCGAGAGTAAGCCTAGGCCTTGCCCTAAACCCAGCACACTGGTCTCTAACATCTCTAGGCATGATATCTAACCGATACGAGAATCTTAAACCATGTCTCTTCGTTCCTGTCAAAACGCTCGTAAAATTTTACGGAATTTTGCAACGTTTTATAACAAGTAGCGCATAGAACTATCAACAAAAGGAGTTTAGAAGCTAGATGAAAACTTCGTATTCTTCCCTCTATGCTACGTCAAAACTCATATGAAAAACGATTTCATTTCACAACATGATAACCATATCAAACACGACCACACTCGGCCGAAAGAACGCAAAAAATACTAAAAAAAACAACCCTCTCCTATGAGTCCTCACGAGGAACATAGGAACCAAAAGTTGGGAGTCCATAATCCGCGGTTAAGTTCGGGGGCTGGTCGACCTCGTCGCCTTCATACCGAGTCGAACAAACCACCTCCTTCGAATCCTGAGAAACAGCAATCGGGTCCCAATGGCCCTGGATCCTATCTTTGATGGAGGGGATCAAAGATTCGGCATTCGCACACTTATCCTTCTAGGCTTTTGCCTTCCTCATCTCAATCTCGTAAGGATAACCCGATTGCTTAGTTGAGAGAAAGGAACCGACCGAGCCACGGCACTCGCGATACTCTCCGTGTAGCTTACATACTTGTTGATATTCAGCAAGCGCGACCGCATACTGTCGCTAATGCTCTTAATCGATCGATGCAACTCGCGCTTTCCGCTTTTGAATGCTCGACAAATCCACGACGCGTGGTGTTGCAACCATTCTTCGTCACGGAGGGGAGCTGTTGCAACCTCCACCCTCATGCGGGCAATCCCTTCTGCGAGCTCCTTCTCTCTGAGCTCAGCAGCCCTCGTTCCCGAAATCCTAGCCTTTAGGGCCTCGTCCATCTTACGAAGTCCCTACAAAGAAAATCGAAAGACCTCGGAGCGGTTAAAACCACACGAACAAATGGAACCACGTCAAAGGGTGGAAAAAACTGACATCCGTTCCCTGGCGTAACGCTTCCTCATATTACGGTGATCCTATAAAACCCCCTCCGGATGCGGTGTTAAAGCACGAAGCATCGAAGTCGGGGAAGGCATCAAAGTTGAATACTCCTCCGAAGGACGACAACAAATTTCTGCTCTTGCTAGCTCCATCCCCACCAAGGAAATCAGGGGTCCACTCTCGTTCATTTTCGGCAACGTTCTCCCCGTCGTTCAACGCTCCGATATTCCCAGAGGATCTCCTCCTCTCCACGGACCCGTCACCTGACATTCCAGCAATCCTGGAGGACCTTCTCCTCTCTCCGGATCCATCGCTGGACTTTCCGCTGTTCCTTCGGGATCTTCTCCTCTCCCTAGCGGGAGACATCTCATGCGCAGAAGAGCCAACGGTACCACGCTCCGACTCCTCTGCCATGCGAGTTTGAGCTCGAGCTTTATGGTACTCGACAGCGTGACGGACTCGCTGTGAGGAGAAGTAACCCCATTGAAACGGACCGCATCGTAAGAAATTCCTAACTTTGATCAAATCAGCTAACATCGAGAAGGAAGCATCGGTAGCTGCGAAACGAGAGGACAACGGGTTATCAACCGGGCGCGGGAAAGAAAATCTTANATAGGGGATTCTAGTCGTGTTTGAAGTCGGAAACGAACTCGCCCTCTACGGACGAGCTGTCTAGGCGAACAAAGAAAAACTGGTCCTCCCAACCATGGAACTTGGACGTCTTCGCCGTGATTACCTTCATCTTGATCCTCGACTGAAGGGTGTACCGTAACGGAAACCCCATTTCCACCGCGAATAGCATGCTCATCAGATAGTCCGCATTTAGAGCCATCCCACGCTCGTAACCCAGGACTAAGAGACCAACGAGGTATTGAAGGCCGCCGGGGTGAAATTGGCTCAACGAGAAGCCAAGACGTTTCAGGAACTGAACTATGGCCCCTGGGATGGGAAACCATAATCGGCAATACGTCAGGAACGCTTCGTAGCACGTGAAGAAGCCTTCGGACGGGGAATCATATCTTTCCCCAGGTTTCGGAACAGTGAACTTGACATCTTCTGGAATTTGGTAAAAACTCCGAATCGAGTCAAGAAACTCCCCATGACAATTACTCGACCCGTGTGTACTCTTCTTACGGCGTGGCCTCTTCTAAACCCATGAATCCACCAACGGAGCATTCGTTCGGCTCGCAGAGTCCCAGAAGCTCTTTATTTCAGTGGCGACGGTCGAATGCCGCAAGAACCCCAATTTTGGCACGAAATCAACTTCCGAAAGCCTCACGCTCTCGGGAGAGAAGATCGACGGTAAGGCATTTTCAGAAACTTTAGCCATTTGAGTAAAAAGAGAGAGAGATGGAAAGGAAGAAAAATTTTCAAACTTGTGGAGTTTTCTTCGAATGAACAAGTGAAGATTGTGGAAACAAACTTCACCTACTTATAGGAAAAGAGATTCACTATTCATCCTTGGACTTTTCAGCCATCGATCCCGTCAAACCTCTCGAGCACACCTTCAAGTTCGCAAAAACAGCATTGCGGTTCTCGCAAACTGGGGGGCTAACTGTTGAGGTCAAAAATTGTCCCGACAAAATCGATGCCCGAAAAAGACTACGGGAACGATGCTACCTCTTTTGGACAAAAGAATAGCAAAGAAATCTTGAAGCTCCGAGATTCTCGTCATTTAGGCTATTCCTTCTCGACCAGATTTTGAAGCTTCGCATATAGTCGATCATGGTCAATCTGCACAACAATTTTATCCGTCCGCAAGCAACTAGAGCGTCCGAGTGCTAGAGCTAGCATCGATGGCTTTCAGATAACTCTCGCAAGGCCACATGAAACAACCTTCGGAGCGATACGAAACCACCAAAAGCATTGGGGAACCGCGTCGCTTCGAAGAAATGTCTAAACGCCGATTGACGCCAAACCTACGAACGAGTCTTGGAACCGATTGATGACTGAACTAGAGGTCGATCTAGATGTCGATTGGAACCAAGATCGGAGGTCCGTCTTGGCGCCAAGACCGAGTGTCTATCTTGGCGCCGGTTGGCATTGAGACGCGGATAACGTTCAGCCGTAACCTGTTGACTGAAACACGTCCTTTCCGATTCCACGTTGTAAGGATTCGTACTTTTCGTGGACTTCGTATCGATCGTGTAAAATGACAGGGGTTACTTAAACACCGGAAGAGTCTAAACTATACGATTGGCCTTATCGTCCCACGAAACTATTACCGCTTGGTCTTACGAGAAATGGTTTCCCGCAATAAATCGTAAAGATCACTTAGCCGCGAAATGGCCCGGAAGGGCCCAAACCGCGATAAAAATCCACTTACGATTTCGGGCGAGAATCGGCCCATCTACGATGACGATTTGCCAGGGTTTCGCGAAAATGTTAAGTTTCGAGAAGATAAGGAAGGATCTCGAAAAGATATATGCGAATCAGGGAAAAANGGACGAGAAAGGAAACGAGCCAAGCCCACGAAGACCTATATAAAGGGTGCGAAGGAGAATGATGAGATATACAACACAATTTTCGTCACCTCAAAACCCTTAGAAAAAACTAGGGTTCTTACTTTGTTTTCGTTAGCGAGCTGCGTCTCAACTCGGTTACGAGTCTACGCTGTAGTTCTAGGTAATCGACGCCAACAGTTCTTGCAGCCACGGCTTAACACCAGTTGTGCACGCTCAGACCACGAATTCTAATAAGATCCATTATGCTTTCTTCGTTATCTATGGTTTTCGATTGTTGTTATTCGTATCCTTTCGTGTTTTGATCCACAACTCTCTTTTCGTGTTCAAACTGTTTCTCATTACGAATCCTGTTACTTTATTATCGTTTTACATATCTAGCTTCGCAATATGTTTCGTATTGTCTTTACTTCGCTATTCATCTCAATTTCACCTTACGAATCTCGTTAATCTAAATCTTGCAATTTATTCGCATATTCGTTTTACTCACGCTTTTTGTTTGATCTTATCTCGCAGCTTAGTTTTGTACTCTTTATCCATCAACTTTCGTATTCGCTGCTTGATCTGTCGATTTTTGGCTACAGAGAGTCCGTGAACCACATAACATTGACAGTGAAAATTTCGGTTCTCACATAAACCTATATTTTATTGTTTTGGTGTTGAGCACTGTGTTTTGGTTTCATGATATTAACAGGTTCAAATAAAATTTGATGTACCTACTAATGTATCTCTAGATATAGATGATATATTTTCGAGTCAACATGATGATTTATACTAGAATTTGGGTACAAAATATTAACTTAAAAGAATCATTGGAGTTCTCTTTCAACACACAATAGTTAGTGGTTTTGACCCTACAAGCTGATGAGAAAGATGAAAAACAATGTTGCTCGACACCAAAGATATCTTATTTAAAAGATCTTATTTAAAAGAAGACTTTCTGCATTATGTGAAAACAGCAAGTCCTAAATTACATACTCCTTATATAAGTGACAAATTTACAAAAAAGTACGTACCGACACATATAGGATGGAGTATAAAAAGATAGATGGTGAAGATTATTTTTTGGTGTATGTTTCCGAATAAAAATTTAAGGGTCTGTTAGTGAAAGCACGAATAAGTTAATCGAGACTTTATAATTTTTTTAAAGATTTTATATTTTATGAAAAATTAATTGTTCTGGTTTTACATTTTCTGAAAACTGACGATTGGTCTTAGTGTAATTGACAATTTTTCAATAACGCGAGTCATGCAACAAAAAATTGGTCTATTACCGAGGTAATTGTTAAACATCTTTTAAAAATATATTTTTTCAAAAAAAGTTTTAAGAAAGTTGCACCTTTATAATCTCCATGTGTTTTTTAGGATATTGATGTTGTTATGTATTTATTCCAAGAAAATACATGTAGATGGAAATATGATCGCGTCGGTTTTGTAAACTGTATGTTCAGTATGGAATTCAAAAACAAATTTTAAAAGTTTCTCAAGGATCGTCATTATCACAAATGGGGAAAATTTATTTTAGCTTATGCCAACGATGAGCTCCCTTCTCATGGAAAGACAACAAAAACATGGGTATTAGATGTTGGTCGTATATATTCTCCAGTTCATGTGTGGTAATCATTGGATTTCAGTATGGATAAAATTTCTTCAAAGAACAATCGAAGTATTTGATTTTACACCCACTAAGAGTAATGAAAAGCTCGTGGAACCATTCAAAATCGGCATTCAATAAATCTTAAAAGAAGTTCTTTCATCTTCATGCGGAAACCAACTAACCGTCACTCCATATAATGTGAAAAAAACTTTGGTGCAGAAAGAGCTTAATCAATCGGGTTGTGACTACATACCTTATGCGCTCAAATTTTTAGAGTGTCATTTGCATAACTTAGATATGTGTTTGATCAATAATTTAAATATTGAGGAAGTGAGGATGAAAATTGCAGTTGATTTAGGGGAAGCTTTAACTGATCCCATACTTATTGAGCAGATGTCAAAGTATGAACCTATAAAGTTTGAAGATATTGGAGGTATTGATATTCACTGATTATAGAGTTTATTCTTATGCTAGTTTGCATTGGTTTTTTATTGGTTACTGTTTTTCAAAAGAAACAAGGCAATAATGGACACACGTATTTATATGGACTAATATTCAAACTTAAGTTAATTTGGATCCAAAACGGAATCTACCACATGGATATACGTCTTCATATTAGCAAAGTGAGAAGTAGAAGAATAGAAGAAAACCAATAACATATGGTTATAGCATGACCACAAATATTGCAGAGGACAAAATTTATTAATATTCAAAAGAAAAAATTTATTAATATTCAAAAGCAAAACTTCTTTTGATAAAGCAGGGAATGAAAAGTAAAAATTCTGAAGCACCAAGAAAACGTTAAGAATTTCAAATGATCAAACAATATCATCGAAGAAGAGAGGAGTTCTAGTTTCCAACAACTCTGTTTTCTCCGCCTTAAACTTGTGCCTCAAATCACGTTGACTTATTAATGCACACCTCACAGATTGTGCCACCAAAAAGAAGAAAAATACAAAAAAAAATACTTTTTCATGACATTTTTTACGTAAAATCTTGGTATAGATTATTAATAGACAAAAATACCAGATTATATTTCTATATCACATGTTTATATGTTGTGTCATGTAAATACCACAACGACCACATTTGTGTCTCTTAGACGTTTGTGAACCTTGAAATGATCGTATCATGTCTTCAACTGTTTCATGACATCTTTTTTTACGTATACTAGGACCTCTTCGAGTTTGAGGTGGTAAAACTTCGTCAATCCCAACATTAGATGGGACACCCAATTCATCTTCAGAAATTGTTATTAGATTATTGCTTTCTTCTTAAGTCGTTCTCCATGTGATTGTGTTAAACACTTCATCTTTGAGAGTGTGAAGTTTCATGCCTAAAGAAAAAGTTGCTTTTATAGCATATATGCAAGAAACTTTGTTCAGATCAAACTTTCGGCATGAACAAGTTCTCCTTTCCAAGTCAACCACATAGTCAAAGATATCAGCCATAACATGAAATATGTTCATGGTAGTTGGAATAGCAATCAATGGTTTAATTTTATATGTATGTTTATCAACCTTTTCTTCAATATCTTCAGTCAAAGGCTTCGTATGTTTGGCACTATTTGTTGTACGCTCATAAAACAAGTGTGTTAATATTTCTCAAATACTATCCAATAGAAGTAGAAATGGATAGACCTCAATGTCGAGTTTACCGATTCAAACGAGGTTATTGGTTTAATGTCAAACCTATAACCAGGAAAATGACATTGAGCCCATTTTCTCGCATCAACATCTTTTAGATATTGTCTAACAAGAGGGCTAATATTGAAAATTCTCTCAAACTTCTCAAAATTAGCAACCGTATATGCTTTTGAAGCCTTTGCTATCAAGCCGGCCAAAACCTTTTCCTTAAAATATGTGATTATATTATTCAACAAGTGGTGGATACAAATTCCATGACTAGCAAAAAATTAAACTTTACCAATTGATTTAACAATTGAAGCATGTTTATCTGACACAAAAGCCAACTCTTTCTCGTCCTTTATGACAACATTCAACTGCATCAAAAACCACTCCCATGACTGATCATTCTCCGTATCAACAATCCCAAATGCAAGTGGATACAAATTAAAATTACCATCTACAGTTGCAGCAACAAGTAAAACTCATTTTTATTTGTTTTTCAAAAAGGTCTCATCAACCACAATCACCTTACGGATGACCTTGTAGAACCCTCATATGTATTGACCAAACGAAAGAAATAAATACTTGAATTTACAATCTTCATCACGTACGTAATTTTTTTATGTATCAATATTAGCTTCTTTTAGCATGTAAGTATCTTGGTATTTTGGGGTAACTTTTCTCTGGTATACCCCTGACAACATTAACCGCAACTTACGAGATGTCCACATTTTCGAATAAGAGAGCTCAGTTCCATAGTCTGTACGCATAATGCTTACGATATCATTAGGCTTAGGTCCTTATTTCACACCCTCATACATTTTCATGATAAGTCGTGCAACTGTTTTTGCTGAACATACGCTAGAGAATTTGCGCCTTTTAGAAGGAGCACATGTATGTTCAGCAACGTACTTGTTGGTGTGAAAATATGCAGATCCATCTAGACGCTCTACACAAACCCTACAACTGCAAACTTTATCTGTGCACCGTAAACATCAAAATCTCGTACAAGACTTTGTAATCCTGTAATCAAAGTTATACTTCATACCACATATCACTGAAATTTCTAGGCATGGAGTCATCATCACCCCCGACTTCACCTTCACAATGATGACTTTAGAAATCATCATTCCATTTAGCCTTATTAACAAATCCATCAGATGAACCATGCTTCCTATAACCACCATTTTCCTCTCCATCACTTAAATCTGGTGGCTTTTTATTCAAATCGATTTTCACTCGTCTCCTTTGATCATGACTAGTAGATTTGAATGTCACACAATCTTACAAAAATCTCTTTTTCAAATATCAAAAAAAAATTTCCAATTTGCCGATGATTTGTGACGATAATTGGAGGAGGTTCTAAATCACCAATGAAACCTGGAGGAGAATAATTGAATTTGATGTCGTCCAGACTATGTTCAACGGTGCAGTCTTTTAAAACCATCATTTTCAGGTCATGGAGAGTTGTATTTGATTTCAAAGTAAGCACCTGAGCACATTTTTCTACATCGACAATAAATCCCCATTTATTATTGCAAAATAATCTCGACATACCACACATTATATAGATATGGAACATAATGATTTGCAGAATATTGGTTTCATTAAGCTCCATAATTATTGACAGAAGACAGAAATTGAGAAAAGACTTAATCTAGATTAGGTAACTTAATGTGTATTCTAGAATATGTAATTGAATCGATATTCTAGATTAGGTAACTTAAGTTTATTTTAGATTGGGTAATTTAACCGCTATGCTAGATTACGTAGCATTACACATATTCTAGATTAGGTAATTTTGTCACTTTCTTAGATTAAGTAATTCATGATATAATCTAGATTAGGTAGTTTTCGTTCTACGTACAAAATCATGAAGTTATAAGGAATTAAATCTTAGCTTGATTCATGAATGAAAATAACACAGTTGCGCCCTAAAATTTGCGAAAAAAGAGTGATTCCTGATTATAGAGGAGAGAAAGTCATTAATAATATTTATTTTTACATTTTCATGACCAAAACTTTGTCTTGTAGATATAGGGTTGATGACACTTACTTTTTTTTCTAGCTTTCCAGAAATTAATCACCCTCAACCTTTAGATTTTACTCTTGCACTTGAAGGATCAATTTCTCACAAAGGGATCCATGGAACACTTTAACATGTAAGAATTAAGATATATAACCTAATAATATAAGAATTTTAGGAAGTTAATATAGTAATATACATTAGTCTAAAAAAAATGTTTAGATTCACAAAGATCCTATTAACCAAATTTTCCCAAATATATTTTGGCAATATTTTAAATATATCATTCTTCACAAAAAAAAAACATATATATAGTCACAATTTCAATAGAAATTTTTTTGTCGTCTTTTGTAAAGGTAATGGTCTTAATTTCTTGATTTTTTTCTTTTTACCCGTTTGTGTTAGGTTTTTCTTTCTCAACATCCACATTAAAATATATTTGAATTCTATAATCTCTCACAGAAATGTGACAAATCATGTTACAGTTAAGACTTCATTAGGAATCTCATTGAACTGTGAAAAAGTTTTAAAATCCTTGTAATTTATATGAATGAAAACTAAAAAAAATTATCTTATTTCCCAAAATCTATAAAGAAAAATTAAAAGAAACGAAGAAAAGAGATGATTTTGCTGTGGAGATAAATTGGAGGCAAAGAAAAGATGAATAGGCACTAATGTCAAAAGTTACAACCTTTAATGAATTTAGAATTTATAAATGAATAGGTACGAATACTGACGCAACTGTGCATGGTATTTGTTTTGAAATTGTTATTATTAGTGTCGAAGAGATGCATCTATTAGATGAAAGAAGTGCAACCGTAGTCAAAAAGAGACTTATAAAAACATGAGAAGAGGAACTATACTTTTAAAATATATATAGTTACTAAATGGGGGTAAATAGTCTCCATGAAAAATAGGAAAAATCTTACGAAAGACAAATAATCCTAAAAATGAGGCCTATCAATTTATTTTCCTAAAAAGGGAGGATAACTGTAATAATGACGTGGTCCAAGTTTAATATTTATAAACCTAAGCCTACTCTCAATCCCGCAAGAGAACAGGGTCAAATTGTAATACTTTAGGATCGTCCAAGGATTTAAAGGCTTGAGTAGTAGAATCTAAACAAAGGGAATACACTAGGAATCCTAGTCTAGGTGGTCGATTTATATGGGGATTGTCACGGGTCTCCACTAAATCTATCGATCAACAAGACCAAAAATAATTAAAAATCATAAATGAAAGCAATAATTAAACTAGCAACAAGGAAAAAACAAGAAAGGAGTTAACTTAGATGTAAACAATAAAAAGATAGGATCTTGAGATAATAATAATGGGCTCGGGGTCGATCTAGAGATGTAATGGACTTTGCTAAGGCTTTATTAAAGGATTAAAGTTATTCTTAGGCCAAGAATCCCTCCTTAATCGATTTACCTACTCTCATGACGAAGATCTATTCACCTATACACATTACAAGGCTAAACTCTCATTTGTTGTCTATCTAACCATGTATGTGATAGTAAAATACTAGTCCCTTTAACCATATAACACCTTGATGTCCCCATTGGGAAAAATACTCTCATACCTCAAAGTGAAAAACATAGATCTTGTTCTCTCAAGCATTTCATCGAACACTTTCTAGACGTCAATGAGCAAGCAATGAACTTTGAAGAACTAAACAAGATCTAGTAGGAGTCTATACCAAAATCTAGCCTAATCATCCATCACAACCCTAGATCTAACCATAGCCTAATACATTTCAAGATCCAAGAAGGATTTACTCACTAAGAGTCATGGAAATCCAAAGACAAGAGTTTGGTCTTCGAGCTCTCATGTTCTTAAAAATAGATCTAAAAGAAGGAGATGAAGATAAAAGATCCAAATCCATTCAGGGAATTAAAGAAGTTATTACAAGAGTTTGATCTAAAAGATATTGTAGGAACTTAGAAGAGGAAACAAAGATATGTTCTTGGTTCACATAAGAGGGTATTTATACTAAAGAGAGGAAGTGTGCGTGCCCTAAAAGCACTTTTTCACGTCAA
Organism: Anastatica hierochuntica; assembly: GCA_900406275.1. Lineage (NCBI taxonomy): Eukaryota > Viridiplantae > Streptophyta > Magnoliopsida > Brassicales > Brassicaceae > Anastatica > Anastatica hierochuntica. The sequence continues at coordinate 12,567 of OVAN01003888.1, forward strand.
GGTGCCCTGCCGTCGCCCAAAAATAGGCTACCATTGACCTATAGGTCGATAGTAGCTCACCTTGGGCAGCAGAGCTCCCAAGTGAGGCAGTTGTCGACCCAAAGTGTCTTGTTGTTGACCTCCTGGTCAACAACTCCCCACCTTGGCAGCTTGTGGCCTCTTCTTCCTTCTTTTGCTTACTCCAATTAGTTCCATCTTCTCCCATAGCATTTGGATCCTCATTTCCTTGATTCTTTAGCTCCAAATCCACCTTGAATCCACCTCTAGAGCCTCCATAAATCCATCCCAAAGTTGCTCCTGAAAATGCAAGGAAATGACATGCAAATGCAATATGATCCTAAACTAGACTATAAACTCAAACTTATGGATTCTAAGACTTATATGCAATATATACAACCTAAATGTGGATGAAAATAAGCTAAAATTCACTAAAATATGCAAGAAAATACATACACATCAACACCCCCGGACTTTTCCTTTGCTTGTCCTCAAGCAAACAACAAAGATCAAACCCATAAATGAGGTTTGCAAGTAGGAACTCAAAACCAAGATAAGAAAAGTAATGTCTTATGCCCAATGTCCTCAAGACAAGTAAAATGTTGCAAAGATCATCTAAGAGCCTATGTACTTCTCCATGATCATCACAAAACCAACTCTTAGAATCTAAGCTAAGCATCCATAAACTATCCGATCTCCAATTCATTTTTACATTCAATTAAGCTTAGGCGTGAGTTCTTTACCTATGGGCAATGCCTCTCATCCATTCGGTTTGGAGTTCAAAGAAGGGCTTGATGTAAATAAGTGTAAAAAAAGAGGGTTCACTCAATTTTAAGTGGTTTCTTTCAAAAAAAGTAGTGCAATACAATAGGCAAAAGTAAGGTGGTAGCTGAACAATTTAAGCATACAAAGCGTTTACTTCCTCTAATAGTTCTCACTCCATTGCTTCCTAAGGATCTAGACACTTACTTGATATACTTCCCATCCTAGAACTAGAAACCATAAATATTTTATTGAACCAAACTCACTCATTCTTTTTCTTTTTGTAGACAACTAGAGATTCTTAAACTTTTAAACTTCTTAGCTACAAACCTTCTTTTTGATTTTAAGAGCCAATATCTAATCACTTGGATTCTTTCTTTCTTTTTTTCATGGGTGGACTCTCTAAGCTTTTAGTTCCTAAGGTTAGAGCTTAAACTTAGTACTAATCTCTAGCGCCTTTTTCTTTCACTTCTCTTTTCTATCTTTCTTGATTTCCTTCTTTCTTTTTCTTTTTCTTTTTCTTATTCAAACAACCTAAGACCATATATGCATTAAGGAGCATCTACTTGACTCTATACAGACTAATCATTCCCAAGACTTAGAAAAACCCAAAACCACAAAGATTTCCCTTCTATGACTCTAGTTAGTCTTAAAGTGAGGCTAACTCTAAGGAAGTATCCTCTTTTTCGTTCAACTTCAATTCACTCAGGATTATGCCCGTGTGTGCACTTTCCAAAAGAGGCCTCACATATCAAAATATTGGGGGGTTTTGAAGGAAAGGTTTAAGGGTTTACAAGGGTTGGTCATTACTCAAAAGATGAGAGTAGCCATTTGAGCTAAGAAAAGGATGGTAAAAATGGTTAAAACATAGCTCAAATGTAGTGTTTTCCCATGGTCAAATATAGCAAAAACCATAAGCAAGATATTAACATTCATTAAAAGTCGTATTACATAGGAATTGACTCAAAAGATAGCTTACTTCCACATTCAAAAAGACCTTTAAGTGGTTAACTCCAATCACGAATTTTCCTAAGACAAAAAGTGCTCTATGCAACATCTTACTTCTAGTGAGGGCATTGTTCATTAAACAAAACTCAAGTATCTATGAGGTAGTTCTATCATTGTTCCCTATGCAAAATTCAATCCTTTATGATCTTCAAAAATTAAGTATTTACAAATGCATGCAATCTATACGCAAAGCTTTGAAAAAAGATTGAAAATCTTTTTGGTTTTTTCGAAATTTTTGAAATGTTTTTTGTTTTTGTTCACAAATCATAAATATATACAATGCATGACTTAATATGTGAAGAGAAAAGAAAACATCAAAACTCAAAACGATATTATCACTAAGCCCCTTCATCGGACTTAAGTTTCACCGTCTCGGTGAATTTTAAGCCGTGAGAGTGACCTTTAAATACAAACATCAAAGACAAAAATATGCAATGATATTAACAAGGGATTGTAGGCATACCTTGTGACAACTCATATGTATGAGTGTCTTGTGGAATCAATGGAGGAGTCGGGCTCATTTTTGTTACGTCTTGAGGTCCGCGACCATGATAATGAAGGGCCGACGAGGTCTTTCCCATTTTTTCTCTGGGATGGCTCTTGGTATGAAGCTCTCGGTTATTGCATCCCTTGCTCTTGCGGTTCCCAGATTACCAAAGGAGGAAGGGCAACCGAGTGCCTTGGTTGTTGATGTCCATGGCAACTCAAGCCTTCATCTTTTTTTCTTCCTCACTTGAAGAGGCATAGCAGTTGTATTTTTCGTTTTTCTTTATCCTCCTCCACAACTGTATCATCAAGCTCCCTCTTTTTATTATGACCTTGTCTTGGTCATTCACCTTCCTCTCCAAGTACATTTCGTACTCACTTCTTTGGTAACCCTCCGGTGGTTCTTGTTGTTGGTATTCAATGTTGAAAGCATCTTCTTTTTCTTGGTTCGGTGGTATCTCGTTGGGGTCAGACTTGTAAAGTCTTGGCTCTCTTGGTAGGCAGTGACGGTTGACAAGTAGATGCTGAGGGAGGCGAAATGAGAGGTTCTCATCCTTTCTCGCGGTTGTGTGCTCTTGTAGGGGAAAGTAGCACGCTTGTCTTTGCCTCTCTTCATCGATGAACAAGTAGATCATCCGGACATTCGTATACTTGTGGTAACCATAAAGGAATTTCTCCTTCACTAGATGACCCATATACATCTTCCTTTCTCCTCTTAATCTCCGAAATTCTTCAAGATTGACTCCAACGTGGAGAAACAATGGCGTGAGGAACCCGCCAATAAGGATGGTACTCAACTCTCTATGATAGTCTAACTTCTTGGAGATGAAGACACTTCCGTTGTTGACATTGTTTGCCACGAGGTCTTCCATTACGTTCTCACTTTGTCCTTTCATAACCGCCTTGACACTTTGGAATAGCAACTTCAAACTCAAGGGGCTCACTAGTCTTGGTGTGTTTCTCCCCACAAAGGTGTTTCCAAAAGGTAACAAATAGTTGGGTTTCGAACCTTTGATAGCTTAGCCAAACTTTCATCGTAAGACCCAAGTGTTATTCTCTCCCGAAGTATTCTTGATTCAAGTCCATTTCTATAACCAAAATCTTCTTTTGTTGGATCGAAACCATACATTTAAAATATCTCATCAAGGGGTACCTTGAAAAGTTCTCCTTGATTCTAAATGTGAGGTACACGACACTTTCATGAGGACCATGTCCTTGTACCATGCTAACCGTTGAGAGGAATTGGAGAGTTGGGTGACGGTAAGTCACATAGTTCATTATTAGAAGGTTCCCCATGTCCATTTTCAAACCAAGTATTTTACTTGATTGTGAATCTCCATCTCTCTAAAAATGTCCTCATTCGCCCAAGTAGTTCCAATGACCTTGGTATTATCTTGGAGATGCAAGTAGAGACTTGTCTCCTCATCGTACCAACTTGCATATGTAACATTTGTTTTTTCACTTGAAGCCATTTTTCGGACCTACAAAAGATAGTAGATATTGTTAGTTCAAAATTTTTTTAACAAACGAATGTAAAGGCTTAAGAAGGATTTAGCCTTGAACCAAGTTTAAACATTCAAGAGCAAGTTATACTAATTATTGGTTCTTAGCAACTTCTTTAACCAAAACATTTAATCGAAATGCCATATCAAATGGATGCACATGGACCGAAATTCTTTTTCAAGAATCATAAAAATATTCGGCCACTCCTTATCTTAGCATTTTCAAAATATCACAAGTAACCGAATGATGCATATGTCATGAGTAAGATGCCTATAAAAATCACCAAGAGAATGTCCATTTAAATCATTCAAAGACCTTTACTAAATTTGGATAAGTGTGCATTTAATATAATTTACCCAAATTCAATGGTAATGAAGAATGCTCAAGGTTTTCGACAATGGATAACAAGTAAAACAAGCTTTTTAATATCATAACAATGCAATGGCGATTTCAATGAAGGCTCAAAAGCAATCCTTTTAGCTTATGAAAATCGAAAATTTCAAGCATTAAAGGACATCACTCAAAAATTGTAAACTCTTTGAACTCTTAAAGTAATTCAAGCATATGTACTATAAATTCAACATAAGAACCAATGAAACTAATTTTCCCCAAAATTCTCTCAAGAACACTATTCATAAGCACTATTCATCAAGAAGAACAATCCATGAATCAAGCATTATTAGTTGTTTTTGAGGAGATCAAATCCATAAAAATTCAACAATTAAGCTCTAGCTATCAAGATAACTCTCAAACAACATCTAATTTACTTCTTCTCACCAAAATAAAAAATAATCAGCAAGAAGAGTGAAGTTTTTATTCATACCTTTGGTTTCTTGATGCAAGTATGAATGTGACAAGTAGAAAACTTGAGAAATGCATGCAAAGGTGGATGAATCTTGTGAAAAATCTAAAAGTTTCTCTCAAAACTCTCAAGAGCGCAAAAGCGTATCTTAAAAGGATGAAAATGTCGATGGCTTTAAGCTGAGAGAGAGAGAGAGAGAGAGAGAGAGAGAGAGAGAGAGAGAGAGAGAGTTTGCTTATTCAAACAACATGTGTCATTCATGTTTAAGTGTTCAAGTTGGTGAAATTTTCAAAAATTGCCAAAATGGTCCTTAGAATTTTTTTTCATAACCATTTGGCAAAAGTTTATACAGATCACCCTTAAAATCTTTAAATCAAATTTTAGAGGGAAAATCAAGCTTAGCTTTTGAAAGATTAGGAGCAAAGGTTTTTTTAAATTGGATCAAAAAGAGTTTAGTTTTCTTAAATAAAACTTTTGCAAAATCACTTTTGAAATTCTTTTAAAGTGGTGAAATGCAAATGAAATGCTTGAGTTTAAGAGAAGTTACCTCAGTGACGTGGGCGGTTTGTCGAAGTTTAATACTTATAAACCTAAACCCTACTCTTAATCCTACAAGAGAACAAGGTCAATCGTAGTATTTTAGGGTCGTCCAATGATTTGAAGGCTCGACTAGTAGAACCTAAGCAAAGCGAATACACTAAGAATCCTAGTCTAGGTGGTCGATTTAGATGGAGATTGTCACGGGTCTCCACTAAATCTAATGATCAAGAAGGTCAAACATAGTGAAAATGCATAAATGAAAGCAATAATTAAACAAGCAAATAAGTAAAGCAATAAAGGAGTGAACTTGAATGTAAACAATAAAAAGGTAGGATCTTGAGATAATAGTAATGGGTTCGGGATTGATCTATTGATGTGATGGACTTGGGTAAGGCTTTATTAGAGGACTGAAGCTATTCCTAGACCAAGGATCCCTCTATTATCGATCAACCAACTCTTCCGGCGAAGATCTATTCACCCATACACATTACAAGGCTCAACTCTTGTTTGTTGCCTATCTAAACATGTAAGTGATAGTGTTCCTCAAGCCCTTCTAGCCATTTACCACCTTGATTTCCCCATTAGGAAATCTACTCTCATAGCTCAAAGTGAAAAACATAGATCTAGTTCTCTCAAGAATTTCATCAAACACTTTCTAGGCGTCAATGAGCAAGCAATAAACTTTAAAAAACTAAACTAGATCTAGTAGGAATCTATGCCAAAATCTAGCCTAATCATCTATCACAACCCTAGATCTAACCCTAGTCTACTCACTAAGAGGCATGGAAATCCAAAGACAAGATTTTGGTCTTTGAGCTCCCATGTTCTTAGATGATAGATCTAGAGAAAGAGATGAAAATAAAGGATCCAAATCCACTCAAAAGTATCAAAGAAGTTATTACAATAGTGTAGATCTCAAAATAAATAAAAGAAAAGTAAAGTTGATCAAAAGTTATGTTCTTGGTTCACATAGGAAGCTATTTATACTAAAAGGAAGTAGTACGGGTGGCCTAAAAGGGTTACTTCACGTCAAGGTGGGCAGTCGTCGCCCAAAGGTGTGCTACCGTCAACCTAGGGGTCGACAGTATCTCACATTGGGCAGCAAAACTGCCAAGGCAGGCATCTGTCGACCCAAGGTGCCTCACTGTTGACCTCATGGTCGACAACTGGTCACCTTGGCAGCTTGTTGCCTCTTCTTCCTCCTCTTGAGTGCTCCAATTCATCCCAACTTATCCCATAGCATTTAACTCCTTTTCTTCTTGATTTCTAGCTCCAATTCCACCTTGCACCTACAAATGCAAAGAAAATGATTTGCAAACGCAATATAATCCTAAACTAGACTGTAGACTCAAATCAATGGATTCTAAGACTTATATGCCATATATACAACCTAAAAGTGGGTGAAACTAAGCTAAAATGCATCTAAATATGCATGAAAATATGTACACATCGACATCCCCGGACTTTTCCTTTGCTTGTCCTCAAGCAAACAACAAAGACAAAACCTGGAAATGAGGTTTGCAAGTGGGAACTCAAAACCAAGATAAGAAAAGTAATGCATTATGCCCAATGTCCTCAAAACAAGTAAATTGGTGCAAAGATCATCTAAGAATCTATGTACTTCTCCATGATCATCACAAAACCAACTCTTAGAATCAAAGCTAAGCATCCATAAACTATCCCATCGCCAATTCCTTTTTACATTCAATTAAGCTTAGGCATGAGTTCTTTACCTATGGGAAATGCATCTCATCCATTTGCTTTGGATTTCAAAGAAGGGTTTATGTAAAGAAGTGTGAAAAGAAGAGGGTTCACTCGATATATAATGTTTTCTCTCAAACAAAAGTAGTGCAAGACAATATGATAAAGCAAGGTGGTAGTCGAAACTTTTACGCATACAAAGCATTTACTTCCTCTAATTGTTCTCACCCCATTGCTTCCAAAGGATCTAGACACTTACTTAATATACTTCCCATCCTAGATCTAGAAACCAAAAATTTTTATTGGACCAAACTCACTCATTCTTTTTCTTTTTGTAGACAACTAGAGATTCTTAAACTTTTAAACTTCTTAGCTACAAACCTTCTTTTGATTTTAAGAGCCACTATCTAATCACTTGGATTCTTTCTTTTTTTCTTTTAAGGGTGGACTCTCTAAGCTTTTAGTTTCTAAGGTTAGAGTTTAAACGTAGTACTAATCTCTAGTGTCTTTTTCTTTCACTTCTCTCTTTATCTTTTTCGATTTCCCTCTTTATTTTTCTTTTTGTACCAACCCAGGATCATATATGCAATAAGGAACATGTACTTGATTCAATACACACTAATCATTCCCAAGACTTAGACAAACCAAAAACCACAAAGATTTTCCCTTCCTATGACTCTAGTTAGCCTTAAAATTGAGGCTAACTCTAAGGAAATATCCTCTTTGTCGTTCAACTTCAATTCACTCGGGATTTTGCCCGTGTGTGCACTTTCCAGAAGAAGCGTCACATATAGAAATAACAGGGGGTTTTCAAGGAAAGGTTTAAGGGTTTACAAGGGTAGGTCACTACTCTAAAGATGAGAGTAGCCATTTGAGCTAAGAAAGGATGGTAAAAAAATACGTTAAAACATAGCTCAAATGTAGTGATTTCCCATGGTCTAGTATGGCAAAGCCCATAAACAAGATATTAAAATTCATTAAAAGTCATCTTAGATAGGAATTGACACAAAAGATAGATTACTTCCACAGCTGCAAAGACCATTAAGTGGTTAATTTCAATCACAAATTTTCCTAAGACAAAAAGTGGTCTAAGCAATATCTTACTTCTAGTGAGGGCATTGGTCATTAAACAAAACTCAACTATATATGAGGTAATTCTATCATTTTTACCTATGCAAAATGCAATCCTATATAAAGATGAGCAATGATATGATCCTAAGGTAAAATGAAGAGGAACAAATGGTATTACTGGAGGCGTAGAAATGGTACTACTGAAGTCGTTTAAATGGTACTACTAAGGCCTGGAGCGATCTGGTCATGTGTTAGCTTTAGAGAGGGGACCACGAGAATCACTTTGATGAGCTGGCAGTCCAAGATAGCTGGAAATGGTCCCCTTCTTATCCTTATATGACCGTTTGATACAAAGGAAGAGATGCACATGATTGGCTAATATTTTGTATTATGTATTTAACTTTATTTCAAGCCTAGGCTCATTATTCTCTTTATTCTTATCTACATTTGTAATAAGTCTATAAAAGACTATGAATGTTCATTAATGAAATCAAGTTGAGTGAGAGATTTCTCTCCTCCTTCACTATCATTTCTATTCTTCTCATAATTTTCTCATCTAATCTTTATTATTCTCTTAATTCTTCATCATTAAACACTAAAATCAAACATGGTATCAGAGCATTATCGTTACACATTCTTAAATTATGAGTTTGTGCTTTAAAATTATGGGTTTGTTCTTCATTCTTTCGGGTTCTCTACAAAGCATCAACGTTTTGTTTAAAATCCCGCCAAAAAGATTTGAATCTCACTCAATAATTCTTCATTTTAGTATGTTTGAGTACTAAAGATTCAATCTTTCTTCACTTTATCTAAAGAATCTCGCTAAAAGACTCTTTCTTTAGCCTTAAAGATTCAAACTTTTCTCTCTTTCTTCTTGAATCTCGATAAAGGTCATAACTTTATCATCAAAGATTCAAACTTTTCCAAGATCTCTACTTAAACTCTTAAAGACTCGATCTTTATAAGAGATTTAAGTACCAAAGATCAAAATTTGTCCACAAAAGATCATTTCTTTTTGGTGTTAAGATTTCAAAGCTTAAAACTTTACATAAAGATCTCAACTTTCTTAAAGATTTGAGCTTCAAGAGCTTGAAGATAACTTGACAAGTTCGGTTACTTCAATTCTATTCCTTTTCATAGACAAAATCATTCACAAGGAGTTGGATTTTCAACATCTAAGGTGAAGAAGAAGAAGACTTAAGCACAATCATCTAAGTCTTGGATTTAAGGCCGGTTGTGTTCTAAGGCTAATGATGCGCGCCTCCCATTCTAAGAAGCTCCAAATGGAAGCTATAAAGAAGCAAGAAGGGGGAAAAGCCTTTGAAGACTCAAGGAAGATTCAAGGCTCCATTAAGGTACTTGAAGAATCAAGAAGCTTCAAGGATCGTGAACAAGTTATATTGAAGATTAAGGCTAGTTCTAAAAGCTAAGAAGCAAGGTCGATGGTTTGAAACAAGTCTTTCAAGACATTAGGAAGTCAAGAGTGATCATAGACTATGATGGAGCATCAAGAGTATTCAAAGACTTCGTAACCAATTGACAACTTAAAAGGCTAAATTCTAAAACTCTCTCTATTTTCTTTAATTCATTTCCTAAAGCTCAAATGATACTATTAATGATCCATGATTAAAATGACTAGCTCGATTCTCACATTGGCATGTTCATTTACTTTAAAATGTTCCTTACATCCCATGTCATATACTTTAAATTTTTGTCTTTGAATTTTTGTTTGAAGGTTCAAAGGGGAGGAGTAAAGCATGGAATACTTAATGAGGTCATTGTATAAGGAGTGAACTGGTCATAAGAATAATTCAAGCTAAAGGATAAAGACAATGAGCTAAAGGAAAGAACCGATGGTAAAGGATTAACAAGATTAAAAGATTTGGAAACAAGGCTAGTTGAGAGATGGAGTCTTAAGACACATTCTCCCTGGTCTTAACAAGTCCCTACCAAGTCAAGAATAGAGTGGAGCCACTCCAATAAAACACACCTCAAGCACAAGCTCAAAGCTCACACCTCTAGAAGAGTAGTCTAGCCGTGTGGCTCAAATGAAGTCTCAAGAAGAAGACAACAAGAGTAACGGCCCTTAAAGTCACTTATATCCTCCCTGTTCATATATTATGAAGCCAAAGCTTGGATAAAAGATCTAAGAAGTCGTCCCTCCTCAAATGCTTAATGGACTTCAAATCTCATGTAGAGCTAGCAGCAACATAGCTGCACTTCAAGGTCAATATCTCTTCAACCATAGGGATTTAGGGAGCAAAACAAATTTTCATGGATTCCCAACTCAAAAAGGGACCATGAAAAAGTTGTTTTGCATCCATATCGGCTCAGAAGAAGGAGATATAAACTTTAGAAGCAGACAGCGCCAGCAGTAACATAGCTGCACTCTAAGGTCAATATCTTTTCAACCGTACGAAATTAAGGAGCAAGGAAAATTTTAATGGATTCCCAACTCAAAGGGGAACCACGAAAAAGTGGTTTTTCATCCATAGCTTCTCAGAAGAACGAGATATGGATCTTAGAATCAGACAGACTTTTGGTGCTTCTGCGGAAAGTTGGCTTGCAAGTTCAGACCAAGATCAGTTCATTCAAGCTAAGGAGGCATTCCAGTCATCCTTGCACTTCAAAAGCACACTCTTAAGAAGATATATCAAGAAGAATCAGCTTAAAATCCCCAACCAAATGGGAGATCAAACTGATTTATCAAAGCTGGTCCGGAAGAGTCTCTATTTGAAACCATTAGAGATAAGGAAATGACTCACCATGTCAAAGCTCTTCAAGATGATGTTCAATGCAAGGAATATGACTAGAAGTACATGATAGGAGTTAGGGATGAGCTTTGTACCAAGAAGAAGTTGCACACAAGAAGGGAAAGTTGAGTAATAATCTCACACTTCAAAATGTGCTAAGGATAACCATGGTACTTTGGAGGTTCACGGAACCAGTTTAGGTTCCTTGGCTGTAAGTAAAAGTCACTTTCCCTAATTTATATCTTATGATTTGCGGTAAGGTGATGTTAAGGGTGGTTAAGAAGTTGCCTTAGGATTGTTTAAGTATCTAGTTGAGTGCTTGTCTTGATCCCATGCCCACTAGAGATTATTATTGTCATCCTCTTGATATGTTTCAATCCGGTTTGATGATTTGTCTTAATGTCTCAGTCTTATCTTCTCATTAACATTCATTGCATCTAGTAATATGTCTAGACCTCTTGCATTCATGCTTGGCTAGAATCACTAGAATGTTTCAAAATTCTTGTGTTATTGCATTCGGATTGAATTGCATCTCTATCATTATTCCTTCAAAGTTCTATTTAGAATATTTGTAAGAGAATAAAGTTCTGATGAGTTATCATAGCATGTCATCCGATGCATTTAACAAAGAGTTTGATANAGTTTGATATTTAGAGAAGTGTATTGCATGATCTTGTCATTTTAGATCATGACTCTTTATCTCTTTTAAGCATTCGTGATCAGTCTTGGAGTGTTCCAAGTTCTGAACCAATGTTGGTGATCTAATGTTCTTCCATGAGTTGTGTGACTTTAGGTACACAAAAATGCTAAGAAAGCATTCAAAACCGTGGATTAATAGAAGAAGATCATTTCCCATTTCCAAACACTCATGGACAAGGTCCATAGCCTACAAAGAAGAGTAGAGAGAGTGTATGGTATAATGGAGAACAAGGATTCAAATCAAGATTGAAAAATCAAAAGAAGACCATCCTCGAAGTCACGAAGACCGGTGGTCTAAGAAATCATGGATTAATTACAAATTCTCACAAGCTTAGCTCCTTTCTATTCTCGGAGTTAAGCTTGAGGGGGAGAGTAATTAAGCATCCATGATCCAAGAAGTAGAAGCCATTAAAAGGACTTCAAAGATGCACCTAACAAGAATTATTCTAGGTGAGGCTTTGGACCATGCGACTTTCATGAAGAAGTTGACAAAGACTAGTCCTTCATCTATGTTAGCAACTTGAAGAGGTTGTAATGGCCAAAAGCAAACTGGGACATGCAAAGACTTCAATACAAGAGGACATCAATCGGATTGCACTTGACTAATTAAAGAAGTAGGTTCTCTAAGAAAATGGCTCCTATGTTGAGATGATTGAAGGAGAAACCGAGGTATCTACTTAGTCTTCCACTAAGTTGGTGACTCATGAATAGGTTGCATAGCCAAGAAAAGTGAGGGACTCAAGTGTTTAAACAAAATTAGAACACTCCTCACCTCTTATCAAAACCGAAAGGGAAGCACCTAATTTATCCTTCCTCTTTTCATTTAAGTTTTGTGTTATGAAGTGATTAGTACATTTTTTCCATAAAGAATTGATACACTTGTGGAATGATGTATTAGGAATTAATGAGTTTGAGAAGCAACTCCGGGAAGCTTAGCATGAATTTCGGAGACTACTTGAAGAAGAATCAAGTGGAGAGTCAAGTCGTTTGGGAAGCTTGGACTTACCTAAGGATATTGCTGGTCCATTGAGAATTCAAGAGAGGAATTCAAGTGTCAAAGACCAAAGAAGTTGACACTCCTCTCAAGTCTTATTACCTAATGCAAGAGGAGTAACCATTTCAATATTTTATATTGTTTGAATGGTTTATGCCTTGAGAATTGATGCACGGTTCTAATGCATTGTAAAACAAGTTTTTGAAGAGTCTTTTAAGAGAAGAAGCTGGTCACTATAAGCCCTCCTTGATTATGACAAGATGTTAGAAGAAAGGGGGAGAATTCAATGATGGTTCCTTAAAGAGTCAAAGACATGTCAAAGTGTGCAAGAGAAGAAGATTATACTTGCAACACGAAGAAGAGGCCTTGATCCAGAATTTATGTGTCCAAACTTGTTGATCTTAAGGCACATAGATTCATTGGCCAATCCCTAGGCCTTGATAGAATTCTACTCTTTTTCCCTTAGCAAGTTTTGTCCCAATGGGTTTTCTTGCTAAGGTTTTTAATGAGGGAGTTCTTAAAGGGTCCAATCTTGATCTTCGGATCTCTTATGGTCAAGCTTTAGGGGGAGTGTTAACTTGAAGAATAAAGATGAGCAATGATATGATCCTAAAGCAAAATGAAGAGGAACACATGGTACTACTGGAGGCGTACAAATGGTACTACTGAAGTCGTTCAAATTGTACTACTAAGGCCTGGAGCGATCTGGCCATGTGTTAGCTTTAGAGAGGGGACCACGAGGACCACTTTGATGAGCTGGCGGTCCAAGACAGCTGGAAATGGTCCCATTCTTATCCTTATATGACCGTTTGATACAAAAGAAGAGATACACATGATTGGCTAATCTTTTGTATTATGTATTTAACTTCATTTCAAGCCTAGGTTCATTATTCTCTTTATTCTTATCTACATTTGTAATAAGTCTATAAAAGACTATGAATGTTCATTAATGAAATCAAGTTGAGTGAGAGATTTCTCTCCTCCTTTACTATGATTTCTATTCTTCCCATAATTTTCTCATCTAATCTTTATTATTCTCTTAATTCTTCATCACTAAACACTAAAATCAAACACTATATGCTCCTAACAAACTAAGTAATTACAAATGCATGCAATCTATATGAAAAGCTTTGAAAACAAAATGAAATTCTTTTTGGTTTTTTCGAAATTTTTTAAATTTTTTTTTTTTTTGGGTTTTTTCACAAATCAAAAGTATGTACAATGCATGACTCAATATGTAAAGAGAAAAGAAAACATCAAAACTCAAAACATAATTAGTACTAAGCCCCTCCCTCGGACTTAAATTTTACCGTCTCGGTGAATTTTAAACCGTGAGAGTGACCTTTAAAACACACATTAAAATGAAAATATGCAACAGTATTAACAAAGGATTGTAGGTGTACCTTGTGACAACTCATATGTATGAGTGTCTTGTGGATGAAACGGAGGAATCAAGCTCATTGTTGTTGCGTTTTGATCTCCCTGGCCGTGATGATGAAGGCCGACAGGGTCTTTCCCATGTTTCCTCCAGGACGGCTCTTGAAATGAAGTCCTTGGTGGGTTTATCTCTTGCTCATGCGATTCCTGGATCACCAATGGCAAATGAGCTATGGATTGTCTCAGTCTTTCAAAATTACGCTTTGGGCATTCTTGAATGTCTTCATCACTCTCACTTGAGGTTGCATATTTGTTGTACCTTGCACTTCTTTTGAAGCACCTCATTAGTCACGAGAGCATATTTCCTTGTTTCCTTATGACCTTGGCGTGATTTATTAGTTCAATTTCTAAGCTTTGCTCATATGGTGTCCTTAGATGTGGTGGTTTCCGAAATTGGCCGAGGAGTGAATGGCCAAATATGTCTTGATGTCTCTCTCCTTGGAGTTGGTTGTGTTCGAATAGTCTATAAAGTCTTGGTTCTCCTTGTAGAGTGCTTCGCTTGTAGTGAAGATGGCTTGGTAGGTTAAAGTCGATGTCTTTTTTCATTGTTGTCGATGTATGCTCCGAATCTGGCATAGGATGGTTGCAAGGCCTCCATTTTCTTTGTTCATCCATGAACAAGTAGATCACTACATCTCAAGGACCATAGCCAAAGGTGAATTGTCGTTCCACTAAGTAAAGCATGTCCATTGTGGCTACCTCATGGCGATTGCTTGTCCTTCTTTCTTCCTCGATATCTCCACCTTCCCATTCATCAAGTTCAATTCCAAGGTAATAAAACAATGGAATGAACATGCCTCCAATCCTTGTGACAGGATGACTTGTTATTTTCATTTCCTCCGCATGATTAAGGAGAATACTTACGAACATGAGACCAAGGTTTGGTGTTGTTGATGTGTTCATAATTTAACGCATATTTAGCATCATTTAGTATGTGTTTTAGTTTTATTTAGGTTGTATGTAATGCATTTAGGTGTTAGAATTCATAAAGTTTCTAAGTTGAGTCTAGTTTAGGATTTTCGTCTTTGCATTGCATTCTTTTGCATTTGTAGGTGCAANATGAATTCTTGATGCTTAAATGGTGAAGAAACAAAGAGAATCAAGAGCCAAGAGGAAGTGGAAAAGAGACTATATGCCAAATAATACGCCATTCTGACGGCAATGGAAAGAACAAGAAGAAGAAGCTG
>OVAN01003889.1:0-27494 GCA_900406275.1 Anastatica hierochuntica
TATTCTTGCTTTGACATATTACTAGAGGTCGTGGGGTTTTATGTGCAAGAAATTTAGCGTAGCAAAGTGGCTGCAGACACAGGAAAGAAGGTCAACTTTTTCCACGCGACCACCAGACCTGAAAATTTTGTCCGGAAAAATTCCAAAATTTCCAGAAAATAAACTCAAAATTTTCGAAAATTATAACTTGATGAGTTTACAGTTTAAACCGGATTTTACATAAACTTTAGATCTAAATTTCATACATATTTTTCTCTAGAATAAATTACCAAAATACTAGATCTAAACATGCATATTCATAGATCTAACACAAAACAAAAAATACAGATCCCATAATACTTTATTTTTAAACATAAACTTTAAGAAAATTTCAGTTTCAACGATCCAAAATTTTTACCAAAAATAATTTCGAATTTATTTTTTTTAAAAATAAGAAATTCGAAAATCGTGAGAAAAAAACCTTTATATCAACCTGAAACTGAAAATGGTGGCTCTGATACCAATTGTTAGATTTATTCAATCTATAAACCATAATCAATATCAGTTTCTGATTAATAAGAACTAGAGCAGAAGCGTACCTGATGAATCCATGCTTAGGGATCTGAATGAAAAGGGAACGGATCTTCCAAAGCAAACTCTGAATGACTTTAGGTCTCTGTTGATGGGGATGCAGAGAGTTTCTGTATTTTCTGTTAGGGTTGCTTTGGGGACCATAACCCTCTATTTATAGAGAATCAATTTCTAGTTCGGCCCCTCATCAAACTAGAAATTGCCAAAGGTATCCACATATTAATATTTCATAACACTTATGTCTATGACCTTTCCTTTATCACAAAGTAACCACTACAAAATAGGTTATTTAATTAATGGCCCTAACACATTTAATCCTTAACATATTTGACCCCACCTAATGATTCTTACAGCATGGTCGTCTTTGTCACCGGCATTCTTCAGATTTATGGCGAACAACACGGTCTCAAGTTCAGCGAGGTTTTTTCCCAAATCTCATTTTGGTCGATGTATAAAAGTTTTCATTTCAAATCTTTTTTTATTTGTATCCTCATATAAGATAGGGTCTTGGGGTTTTTTCATGACTTGTTATAGATTGATATGCTATTAGGTCACTAGAAGCTTGAACGATCTGGAATTTGTGAACTATGATGTTACGATATGATGTCATACGTTCCATTAAGTTGCCTAAGCGTTCCATGTGGTTGATCTTATGTTGAATTCACTTAACTAGAATTACTATAGGAATCCCAATAATATGCTTGCATTGTTTGGGTTTTAGTGCTTCATTTCAAAATTCAAACTGTTGGTACGAATATAATATATTTTATTAATTAGAGAAATATTAATTTATAGAAAGATTATATGATTTATTGAAATATTAATTTATCGAATATTAATTTATAGAGGTTATATTGTATTGTTCGTATCTTTGGATACTATGTTTGTACGAACACCATCAAACTAGTCGATTGTAAACGGTAGACAATGCATCGAGCTAAGGGGGATTAAACTCACACCAACTTGACATACTCAAAATGAGCTACATATTTGCATTCTCTGATGTCACAAATCACAGCATCTGGATATTATATTTATATATATATATATTTTCGGCTTTTATCTGTGTAAAACAACATAAATGTTCGTTGTTTGGATTTTGCCTTGTTAATAAAAATTACCTGACATACCTGTCTTTGTGTGTATCCAGATATTTCACTTGATGCCGACGACACACGGAAGCTATTTCGTGTTGAATGAAATATTCAGGTTGAACTATGCCTAACGGTATTATTCGAGATTGATGGGAGTTTGTGGGGGTTATTTATGTTTCTGTTATATTTCAAACTGAAGTTTGTTTCAAGGTGTTATGTTTGCCTTTGTTACTTTCTTGAGGTGACTCCGTTTGTGTTCCGGTCATTGCTGATCGATGAATCACTAGGTGCTTATCAGAAGATAAAGCAAAGGTTTTACTTTGAAATATGGTTTCTCCTTTTGAACCCTTAAAAAGTTCGTGAAAACAACTGTTCCTTTTATACTTTGAAAGTAAAAAATTATAAGGGTAACCCCTGTTTCCAGACAACACACACAAAAGCTTTCATTCTTCATCGTCGTCAAAACCGAATTCTCGCAACAGCTCGGGCACTTGGATGTTGGTCCCATTGCCATTGGTTGGGCTGTTTTGTTCCTTTGAGTTGGAAGTCCCAGGAAGTTGGTTCTTGAGTGGACGTATCTTACTTTTGAACATCCCAGAAAGCATACCTCCGATGGATCTGATCGGGTGGCTCAATCTTTCTTTCATCGTGTAAAGCATTGAGAACTCGGAGAGCTGCCAAGTCAACGTGAGGATGATCAAAGCCGAGAGCAGTATATGTGTAACTTTGTTCTGCCTTTTCACATCCTTGATGTCTTTAGCTATTGCCTCTATATTCTCTTCCAAATGTCTCTGCCCATCCTCCGGTTTTCCTTTGGATGGCAAAGAAGAATCTTCTTCTTCTTCTTCGTCTTTGGTTGTCCCAACTGTTTTAAGGAAGGGCTTTGGTGATGATTCCAACTAAGTTATAAACAAGAAGTTAGCAAGAGCCCTGAAATGGGAATAAGTCATCGAAACATGCCAAATACAGAGAAATAATATGGACATAACAACATCAACTTGTTCCTTTACTGAGAATTGCTTTTGTGTTTTCACCAACAATAAGCGTCACTGTTACATCACCAAGAGACACTAACAAAGATTCATGTTCATCTCACAAACAGCTTGTTTTTGTTCGATTCATTCACAGATAAGGCGAATCGTGATTCAAGTTTCACCAAATCAACGAAGTTTTTTAGTTTTTCGTTTTTGTGAATCCTCAAATCAAAAGTCAATGATTCAAACTTGTTGTACCGAGAAGATTTGATTTGATTAAATCAAGAAAAGGATTCTTCTATAAAGAGCGATGGAGGAAGGGAAAGAAAGGTACCTGAGAGATAAGTGAAGAGAGCAAAAGCCGATCATCGTGGTCTTCGATGAAGGAGTCACCATCAGCTTCTCTCTTCCTCTTCTCATCCAGAAGCTTCTCGATCGCTTTGCTCAGAACCTCCACATCCTCACTTGACTCCATTCACCCAAACAAAAAAAACCCTTCTTCTCCAAGTTCAAGTTCTCCGCCGCACACACACACACTCTCTCTCTTTCTCGATGTTTGTTGCTTGTACTTCTTTTTTTTTTTATGTAAGTCTTGGACACGTAACATCTGTTGACCGCTTCAGTACTTCCAAATATTTGTAATGACTAGGAGATTTTGGACCATAATTTTTATCTAAAAAATTGTATGATTTAAGATTAGAAATTCGACTTTTTGTTGTTGTTGTTGTTTATGCTAGTTTTTGATTTGGTTTTTTGTTAGTTCGATTTCTACCGTATAATCCAAAGAAAAAGCAAATACAGTAGAAATCCTAAAATCTTTTTAAGAAATCTTGTTACATAAATAAAAACTCATTCCATGAAAAGCATAATCAGAGGATTCTTCTATTTCTAAAATTAAAATAGAAAATCTTTTAGAAAGGAAAAAAAAATATAAAAACTCCCAATATCCACATATAACTTTTTTCCGAGGATAGAAGAGAATAGAAAACTATAATTGGATCGGTGTGTTATATAATTAATCCCATCTCTTTGTCCTGCTCGCCGCTCTCCTTCCGGATGATTTTTGGCTTTTTTTAAGAGTTATTTCATCACTTTCACAAAAGCTTCCATTCTACAAAACAATATGGCCAAACACAAACAATTGTAAATTTTTTGTAACCATAAGAAACATGAATCATCTTTGAAACATATGCCAATTTGACCAAAAACTTGCCAAGATGTTTCTATAAAAAAATAAAAAAAGACATAGCTTTAATTCCGGAGAAGGAGAAGGAGAAGTCAAACCACCACAAGAATCTAAAAGTAACAAAGACGATCCTGAATCTGTCTTTGTTTCTGTTCAAGAAAACCCATCACGTTACGTTGAATCCTAAAGCTACAAGCCCTAACATCGAACCACCATTTCTAACAAGATCCAACAAAGAACCAGTGGAACCATTTCAACAAGGAGCTATGGAGAATCAAAATTACCAGAGAGATCTTTTCTAGAAGAAGAAGAAGGCGGTGGCGTCAAGACGTAGCAGAGGATAGACCTCCCGGCCATGGAAATGGCGGAGACGATCCCAGCGACGTAAAAGACAACGATGAGAGCGAGAACCCAAGGCATCAAGAAGAAGCCGATGAAAAAAGTCACAGATCCACAGAGCATAAGAGCCACGGATATGCCTAGAAGCAACGACGCAAAGCCCGACGGAGATATATGAGCCATCGACGGACTCCGAACTCTCACCGGAGGAGTAAGAGAATCCGGGAACTGATCGGGAAAAGAGATAGGCATCGGCGGAGAACGGAGGAGACTCAGAACAAGAGACGATAGATCGTAGAAAACCCTAGACTCTTCTTGATCTCGTTGCCTTCTTCTCCTCATCATCATCACAAATTTCACGTAAAAATTCAACGGATTGGTGGGAGAAGAAAGGGTTTAAGAATGGCTTACAGACAAAGCAAAGAAACACAGACACGGGATTGAAACTTCTCTGCAAAGACTTCCTAATTTAAAAAAAAAAAAAGACAAATCTCCACGCTTTTTTTCTGGATAACGAGATATTAAAAATTAAAAAAGGATCGTGCGAAACACGCGATGGTAGCGACGAGTAACAAGAATGGAAGTGGTGGGGGGTTGTGTGGGTCCTGTCACTTTACGACGCGTGGGAGCTTATCTTCTTCTTCTTCTTCTTCTTACCATATTCTTATCTCTCTCTCTGTCTAATAAATTTGTTCCAATCATACCAGAGAAGTCGTTTTCTTCTTTTTGTTTGTTCTCACTTTGTATGAGTTTTTGTTTTAATTTTAATAAGTTACAATGGCCTTTTTTTTAGGAAAATGGTTTTGCACTTTTTGAATAAAATGGTCTATTCGTTCCACATCCTTGGAAGAAAACGAATTTTTTTAAGATTAAAAAGTTAAGTTTCAGTTATATGATTTTTTATGATCAAGTATTTAGTTGTTAGCTTTTCTTTCCAGCAACTATATAGTTTTATTCTTCTATGAGAAAGATCTCAAGTTAAAAGTCTATAGCGAAACGAATTAACAAGTTTATTGAAAACTAATGTCTTAAGAGGTAAAGAAGTTAAATATGTTTCCAACGCATTTTCAGTTTATAGTTTCCAAAAGTTGTAACTAGAATTTGCATGTACATCTCACTCACATACTGATGTCAATTTTGTAGTCGTTTTGTTTTATTTACTCTGAGATTGGTTTAGTGATAGCCCAGAATCATAGTAGTTGGGCCTACAAATAAGTGAGCAATGGCTAATGCTCCTTCACAATCAGATCACATTTCTTTTCCTTTTGTTTGTTTGCTATAGGGTTGGGCATAATACCCAGATTCGAATATCCGAACAAGAACCGACCCGAAAAAGTGAAGTCGAACTTGAATCGGAACTAAGCTATACCTGAATGGGTCAAAAAACTAGGTTACTTCGGGTATCGGATATATCCGAACCCGAACCAATACCTAAACAGGTATCCGAAAATACCTGAAACCCGAAAAATACTCGATACCCGAACGTGTATGCGATAGCCGAATATATATGATTAAATTAAGTTTTAAAGATTATTTTTAATATTTTTAAGTATTTTGAATATTTTTTTAGTAGTGTTAAATATTTTCAAGTGTTTTTATATATGAGAATTGCCTTTTTATATATTTATTGATATTTTTGATTATTTTAAAAGTATTTTAGTATAATTTAATGTATCTTTTTTAAAAAGTGGATATTTGGGTATATTTTATATTCAAATATTCATATTATCCGAAAATACTCGAACTCGAATAGGATCCGAAAAAAATTCTGGTACACCTACGAGAACCCGAACCTACCCGAAAGAAAGAAATTCACCAGAAAAAGCTGTTATATGTGTTAGAAAATGAATTCACTAGACGGGTTGAAGTCGAATACATGATGGAAACGCGGATCAATGAGTCTCATTATATTAAAGCTAAGTCAACAATGTCATACACTTGATTCGAGTTCGAACTACAGTGAAAAGAAATGGGATTGAAATGGAAACAACACTTAGTTGAATTTTGAAGATTCCTATCTTCTAAAGAATTAATGTTGAGTTTACGCCGAAAGACTCGTGACTCTGAAACTCGCTCAGACAGGAAGTCTGAGATGGTTGTTGTGTCATCTCGACACCACAGCTATCCTCTCAGACTTTAAAATCCTCCGCACCTAATATCTCGAAAACTGCGTTATCATCATTTTTGAAAATTTTTGACAAAAAATTTTAACTTTTCCTTAGTGATCTTTCTCTCTTTGCCTCGACCTTTTTACCCTGTTTATAGTCTGTCCCACCACAAAAATTCAAAAAGAGAGCTCAAATTCAAACCAAAGAAATAGTTATTGTGGAATTTAATTACTTATGAAAAGCTTTATATGTATTATTATACATGTTGTCTCATACCTCATGATGAGAGCACTTGTCCGAAGCTCTCTAAGAAAAAAAGGGAACTCAACAAGGCAACAAGAAGGATACACGCCGAAAAAGATGCACTTTTGGAGAAACAAGTTAACCTTGGCCAATTTCCACCGAGAAATACTAAAAGGCAGAAGGCGGTCACTGATCTTCCAAGCTTGTACCAAGCTGAAGACTATGAGCGGAACATTGATTCCAGTTTTTTGGTTTGGCAAAGAATACATGTGATTATGAGCCTTAGTATCCCCTAAATCGAGAAGTTTTAAATCAATCTTCTACTGAGTCAAGAAAAAAGGCTGCTTCCTATCAATCATCTAGCCAGTGGAGACCGGAAAAGGATCCTAGCAACTATGGACATTTCGATCAGGCAAAGAGAAGAGAAATCAACCTAAATCGACCTTCTCCTTTGCTACTCACTGCATCCCAACGCAACCATGAGAACCAAACCCGTGTGAACCGGAGAGATAGCCATGAGATGAATACATGTTTTAGCAGTTGAAAATCAGTTCCATAATGCACCCTCGTGAGTCTCACCGCCGACCTTCATATAGAGAAAAAGGAAAGACCACTAACGTTGTTCCTACTGATACCCTTCAACAATCTCGTCAGGCGGCGTCTAGCTCTGTAAAGCCACCAATACCGCCACAACATCCACCAAATGGTGAAGAAAGGCTCACCATTGTTGCGATGAACCCCAATATGGAGGCTGTCCAAATGGGGAAAATCGGATTTCACCGTTCCCTTAAAGAACCACAACTCCAGAAGATTGTGAAGCTCTAGTGGTGGAGTGGGACAAAGAAAACATGTGATCCAGAAGCCTTAAAGGAAGTTGAAGAGATGACGATTGGTCAACTGTCGAAAGAACTTCGAGAAGCAAATGTCATCTTAACTGACGATCTGTTGAACGTAGATAATCTGTTGGGAGAAGAATTAGAAGACCAGAATGATCATCAGGTGAGTCTTGAAGACATCGTCTTAGATGTAATCAAGTCGGTCATTCATCGTAGAGTGCCACCATTTTCTTCACTGTTTCCGACCAGCTAGAAGAAGCGTAAGCCCCCGTCACAGTTCCGCCAACACAAGGAGAAAACCGACGTGAATTTGGTTCCGACCCTAGCTACTTAAGTGGGTCCTCACCAAAATCCATAACAACAAGAGCCTTAGTATGAAACCCTCTCTCCCTAGTAATTCCCTAGTGGACCAAGGAAGAAAATCTTAGATAGCTCAAAAAAGCTCAAAAGGAGTTTTGGGTGTGGCCTCAAAGAAGATTAATGTTTTTTAAGAGGAAGGATGTTACTGAAACTGATCCAAAAACTACCAGAAGATGAAAAGCCAGAAAAATCCAAGATGAAGAGCAAGAAGAAACTTCAATTTCATCACAGTAAGGCGATTACACTTACCAAGCACGAGAAATTTTGTTATCAGTGAGGGTTTGATGGGGTCCCAGAACCCATCTAATATTTCTGAATGAGGATCTTTACTTGGAATTTTCAAAGGACGAAAACAAAAACTACATCTCGTCGACTGGAAGAAATGTGTCGTATGTATTCCCAGGTTTTTTTAATATTTATTTCCGAAACCAAGAACAATTAAATATTTTTTCAAGACCTTCAAGTATCTTTAGGATTTGATAACTTAATCAATGTTGACTCGGAAGGAGTTAGCAAGGATCTTACTGTATTTTAATATAGGGACTCTCCAATTCAAATATTATGTGTGAACAAATGTGTTTTGGATGTTAAGACTATTATTAATGAGAATCGAGTTTATTTGTCTTTTTAGATTATGGAGATCCGGTGGTTGAATACCGAGAAAATGTTTAGGAAACTTTAACACGAATATCTATTAATAGATTTAGTGCTTGGTTCACCATTGACAATTTTTACAAGATTACTGGAAACGATGAAAAACTAGGTGGAAAGTGTATATCAAAGGCATTGTTCTTCCTATTTAGAGATATGATCCAATGTTGTGGCTTTATGAACATCATGTTTAAGGGAAACTCTATGCCTGAGCAAGACGTCGAAAAAACGGTATGGTATAATGCAGACTAGACAGAGCTGTAGAAAAAGAAGATTGACATAATCTATTTTCCCACATCCAAGTGGAATACCTCTAGATGTCATGCTATTACCAAAAACCTCTTCTTACTAAATATCAAAACATCCCCATCAATTTGAGAGGAATTTTATCTTCGATAAGAGATGGTTAGGTAAACTGTGGTTTAGAGAGGAAGTTACAAAAGCATGGAATCCCCACATGTGGACCGAATCCGAAAGCTTCTCTAGGCTAGTTCAAGAATGTAGACAAGAGATATCTTCTTGGAAGAAAACCTCCAAAACCAACTTCGAGAAGATGAATATGGAACTCCAACACTACATAGAAGAACTCCAAGACTACATAGATAAAACCCAACCAGATGAAGGGGTCAACTAAGAAAAAATCCTTAGAGCTAAAAAGAGATTGGGCATGTCTTATTTGGAGGATACAATCTTTTAGAAACAAAAGAGCATAGGAAACTAGCTAAGAGAGAGATATAGGAATTCAAATTTCTTCCTCGCCTCGACAGAGCAAAGAAGGGCTCATAACCGTATCATTGGGCTTCTAACCAAAAATGGGTGGAATGGGTAATGTATTGTATATCTTCAGTATTGTATAAAGCTCTTCTATATGGAGCTCCATTTTAGAGTGCAACGTTGTTTTCTAAAAAGGCTTCATTTATATTTCTATAGCAAACAGACGAAGAGAAACTCAAAGAACAAAGAAGAAAGATATGAGAAGAAACAAAGATTTTGATCGTCATTTTTACATCTAAAACTGCAGAAATTTTGCTCTTCAATTTCAGATATAAAACTTCTATGGCTTCCAAAGGTTCCTATCTTCTTCTTCTTCTTTGGGTTTCCAATTTCTTGTTATGTTGGAAACACACTTTCCGGAACACAAACCCTCGACGTTACAACCAAAAACTCGATTTCTTCAGAAGAATTCGAATTAGGGGTCTTCAAAGGACTCAATGGATGTTATTTAGGAATTTGGTACCAAAGAAGACAACCACAAACCTACGTGTGGGTAGACAACAGAGATACCCCTCTGTATAGTTTGAATGGAAAGCTAAAGTGGGTTGGAAACATTATGGTTGTGCAAACTGAAGGAAATTTGCCAGTCTGGTCTGCAAATTTCACTGAAGATCGTCAGTAGAATTTTGTGGCCGAGCTCTTAAACAATGGCAACCTTGTTCTGAAAGATGCAACCAACAAAACTTATTAGGAAAGCTTCAATTATCCCACAGACACGCTTCTACTGGGTATTGTTAACGATAAAACCACATATCTAATTGATAGAAACACAAACAATGTTCATGATCATGCACCATTTGACAGAAAAATGTGTAACCAAATTCTTCACCATATATGATTTCCAATAGTCAGAGCTACATGACTACTCAAAACATAATCTTGTATCATACTTCAAAAATCATACTACCTTCTCATTTTTCTCTTGATGGTTCTTCTTTTCATGTGATGGTACCACCTCAGAGAAACTATTTTTTACTCTCACTTTCACGAACAAACCAAGCTTTGTATCTTCTAGTACCTTGAAAGACTGCTCTTATCAAGACAAAAGACTTGTGATTACCTTCTCCATTTACCACCAAGTAAAGCTCCATGTGACAATAATGTTTAGGAGCGATGTGGATTGTTGTGCAATGATAACACTAATATTTTGCCATAGTTAGATTTTTCCAATATTTATTTGCATGAGGAATATAGCTCCATCTCACTCACTCATTTTCATGTAACAAGTACGAAGTTGACAGAAGAACTTGTGTTGTTCGCATGGAAAAGTCCAGACAATCCGTCAACAGTAAACTCATGCCATTTGCTGCAAGAGAGAGAGATTTAGATCATGTTGTCATAGATAAGGACACTACGTCACTTTACGTTAGCTCTCTTTGGAACGTACAAGCATTTGGTACTATACCAGATATAGTAGCTGAACCAACGTCCTTTGCATGCATATACAGAGGCAGCAACACATCAGGATTTCCATTAAGTAGCCAGTGTATGTTAGAGTAATTCATGTGGAATGATATCTCTCAAACCTAGAATGTTTCTTGGTTCGCACCAAAAAACAAGTGTGAGAAATTTGAACTTTGCAGAACGTTTGCTGTTTGTAGTTTACTTGACTCACCTCGTTGCACTTACCTAGATGGATTTAAGCCATATAATGAGCAAAAATTCAAGATTGGAGATTAATCAGAGGGGTGTAAGAGAACATCAAACCTCACTAGTATTGATGATGTATTTTTGAAGCTTATGCATGTTGTGCCACTGGAGTCTTACAACGCACTTTCACTACCGAAAGTTGGAATGATAGAATGCAGATGACAATGGTTATTCAACTCCTTATGTATGGGGTTTACTGTCACATATGTCGCATTCCAGGGGCCGAGTTGTGTGTTTTGGCTGGCTATTGTTGACAGGATCATAACTTATGCTGAAAGTGGCCATGATATCTATTATAGATTACAACCTGGCAAAGTCAATCATCAAGAGGATAAGAAAAAAGAAACATTATGACAGTTTATACAATAGGAGCAAACAACATGTTTTTTTTTTATCATCTTCATATTCTTGTTCTGGAAGAGGTTACAGAAGAAACCAAATGAAATTTCAGAATATATAGGTAAATACTTTGTCGCCCGCTTCTCAATTGTGCTCTCGTACTTTTTTATTCTTGATAAAAGAGAGTTAATTTCAATGCAGGTGGAATGTAAAACGTGTCGATATCGAACCGAGAACATCTTCACGTACAACACAATACACACAACATTGAACTTCTCTTGATGGAGTTTGAAACTATTTCCAAGGCCATATATAACTTCTCTGAGTGCGATCGACTCGGAAGAGGTGGTTTTGAATGTAGGCGAGAGATATCATCTTGGAAGAAAACCTCCAAAACCAACTCGGAGACGCAAATTATAGAACTCTAAGACTACATACATAAAATACAACCGGATGAAGGGGTCAACGAAGAAACAATCCTTGGAGCTAAAAAGAGATTGGGCATGTTTTATTTGGAGGAGACAATTTTTAGGAAACAAAAGAGCAAAGGAAACTAGCAAAGAGAGTGAGATAGGAATACAAGTTTCTTCCTCACCTTGGAAGAGCAAAGAAGGGCTCATAACCGTATCCTTGGGCTTCTAACCGAAAATGGGTGGAGTGGGTAATGTATTGTATATCTTCAATATCGTATAAAGCTCTTCTATATGGAACTCCATTTTAAAGTGCAACATTGTTTCCTAAAAAGGCTTTATTTATATATCTATAGCAAACAGACAAAAAGAAACTTTAAAAACAAAGAAGAAAGATATGGAGAAGAAACATAGATTTTGATCGTCATTTTCACATCTAAAACTGCAGAAATTTTGCTCTTCAACTTCAGATAGAAAACTTATTTAGTTTCAAAAGGTTCCTCTCTTCTTCTTCTTTGGATTTCCAATTTCTTTTTTTGTTGGAAACACACTTTCTGGAACACAAACCCTCGACGTTACAACCAGAAACTCGATTTCTTCAGAAGAATTCGAGTTAGGGTTCTTCAAAGGGCTCAATGGATGGTATTTAGGTATTTGGTACCAAAGAAGACAACCACAAACCTATGTGTGGGTAGACAACAAAGATATCTCTTTGTCTAGTTTGAATGGAAAACTTAAGTGGGTTGCAAATATTCTGGTTGTGCAAACTGAAGGAAATCTGCCAGTCTGGTCTACAAATTTCACTGAAGATCGTTAGTTGAAGTTTGTGGTCGAGCTCTTACACAATGGCAACCTTGTTATGAAAGATGCAACCAATAAAACTTATTATGAAAGCTTCAGATATCCCACGTACACGCTTCTATCGGGTTCTGTTAACGATAAAACAACATATCTAACTGATATAAACACAAACAATGTTCATGATAACGCACCATTTGACAGAAAAATGTGTAACCAAATTCTTCACCTTGTATGATTCCTGATTGTCAGAGCTACATGACTACTCAAAACATAAAATTCTATTTTACTTCAAAAATCATACTTCCTTCTCATTTTTCTCTTGATGGTTCTTCTTTCCATGTGATGGTACCACCCTAGAGAAATCATTTGTTTACTCTCACTTTCATGAACAGACCAAGCTTTGTATCTTATAGTGCTTTGAAAGACTGGTGTTATAAAGACAAAAGAATTGTCATTACCTTCTCCATTTACCATCAAGTAAAGCTCCATGTGACAATAATGTTTAGAAGCAATGTGGATTGTTGTGCAATGGTAACACTAAGATTTTGCCATAGTTAGATTTTTCCAATATTTATTTGCATGAGGAATATAGCTCCATCTCACTCACTCCTTTTCATGTAACAAATACGAAGTTGACAGAAGGTCTTGTGTTGTTCGCATGGAAAAGCCCAGACAATCCGTCAACGATAAACTCATGTCATTTGCTGCAAGAGAGAGATTTATCTCATGTTGTCATAGATAAGGATACTACATCACTTTACGTTCGATCTCTTTGACACGTACAAGCATTTGATACTATAACAGATATAGTAGCTAAACCAATATCCTTTGCATGCATTTACAAAGGGAGGAACACATCTAGATTGACATTAAGTAGTAAATGTCTGTTAAAGTTATTCTTGTGGAATAATCTCTCAAAGCTAGAATGTTTCTTGGTAGCACCAAAGAACAATTGTGACAAATTTCAATTTTGCAGAACATTTGCTGTTTGTAGATTACTTAACTTGCCTTGTTGCACTTACCTAGATGAATTTAAGCCTTATAATGAGCAAAAATTCAAGATGGGAGATTAATAAGAGGGGTGTAAGGGAACATCAAACACCACTTGTATTGATGATGTATTTTTGAAGCTTATGCATGTTGTGCTACCGGAGTTGTACAATGCACTTTCACTCTCGGGAGTTGGAATAATAAAACGCAGATGACAATGTTTGTTCAACTGCTTATATATGGGGTTTACTGTCACATATTTCACATTCTAGGGGTCGAGCTGTGTGATTTGGCTGGCTATTGTTGACAGGGTCATAACATATGCCGAAGGTGGCCATAATCTCTATTATATATTACAAACCTGACAAAGTCAATCATCATCAAGAGGATAAGAAAAAAACATCATCATAGTTTGTACAATAGGAGCAAACAACATGTTGTTTGTGATCATCTTCATATTCTTGTTATGGAAGAGGTTACAGAAGAAACCAAATGAAATTTCAGAACATATGGGTAAATACTTTGTCACCCGCTTCTCAATTGTGCTCTTGTACTTTTTAATTCTTGATAAAATAGAGTGAACCTCAATGCAGGTGTAATGGACAACGTGTCGATATCGAACCGAGAACATCTTCACGTACAACACAATACACACAAAATGGATCTTCCCTTCATGGAGTTGGAAACTATTTCCAAGGTCAAATATAACTTCTCTGAGTGCAATTGACTCAGAAGAGGTGGTTTTGAATGTAGGTGAGAGATATCCTCTTGGAATAAAACTTCCAAAACCAACTCCGAGAAGCAGATTATGGAACTCTAAGACTACATAGATAAAACCCAACCGAATGAAGGGGTTGACGAAGAAACAATCCTTGGAGCTAAAAACAGATTGGGCATGTCTTATTTTGAGGAGACAATCTTTTTAAAATAAAAGAGCAGAGGAAACTAGCTAAGAGAGGGAGATAGGAATACAAGTTTCTTCCTCGCCTCGACAGAGCAAAGAAGGGCTCATAACCGTATCCTTGGGCTTCTAACCCATAATGGGTGGAGTGGGTAATGTATTGTTTATCTTCATTATCGTATAAAGGTCTTATATACGGAGCTCCTTTTTAGAGTGAAAGATTGTTTCCTAAAAAAGTTTTATTTATATTTCTATAGAAAAGAGACGAAGAGAAACTTTAAGAACAAAGAAGAAAGATATGGAGAAGAAACATAGATTTTGATCGTCATTTTCACATCTAAAACTGCAAAAATTTCGCTCTTCAACTTCAGATAGAAAACTTCTTTAGCTTCAAAAGGTTCCTCTCTTCTTCTTCTTTGGATTTCCGATTTCTTGTTTTGTTGGAAACACACTTTCTGGAACACAAACCCTCGACGTTACAACCAGAAACTCGATTTCTTCAGAAGAATTCGAGTTAGGGTTCTTCAAAGGGCTCAATGGATGGTATTTAGGCATTTGGTACCGAAGAAGACAACCACAAACCTACGTGTGGGTAGACAACAGAGATATCTCTCTGTCTAGTTTGAATGGAAAACTCAAGTGGGTTGCAAATATTCTGGTTGTGCAAACTGAAGGAAATCTGTCAGTCTGGTCTACAAATTTCACTGAAGATCGTCAGTTGAAGTTTGTGGCCGAGCTCTTAAACAATGGTAACCTTGTTATGAAAGATGCAACCAATAAAACTTATTACGAAAGCTTCAGTTATCCCACATACACGCTTCTACTGGATACTGTTAACAATAAAACCACATATCTAACTGGTATAAACACAAACAATGTTAATGATAACATGCCATTTGAAAGAAAAAAAATGTGTAACCAAATTCTTCACCTTGTATGATTCCCGATTTTCAGAGCTACATGACTACTCAAAACATAATCTTCTATCTTACTTCAAAAATCATACTACCTTCTCATTTTTCTCTTGATGGTTTTTCTTTCTATGTGATGGTACCACCCTAGAGATATCATTTGTTTACTCTCACTTTCACGAACAGACCAAGCTTTGTATCTTATAGTACCTCGAAAGACTGGTCTTATCAACACAAAAGACATGTCATTACCTTCTCCATTTTCCACCAAGTAAAGCTCCATATGACAATAATGTGTAGGAGCAATGTGGACTGTTGTGCAAGTATAACACTAATATTTTGTCGTAGTTAGATTTTTCCAATATTTATTTGTTTGAGGAATATAGCTCCATCTCACTCCTTTTCATGTAACAAGTACGAAGTTGACAAAAGGTGTTATGTTGTTCACATGGAAAAGTTCAGATAATCCGTCAACAGTAAACTCATGTTATTTGCTATAAGGGAGAGATTTAGCTCATATTGTCATAGATAAAGACACTACGACACTTTATGTTAGCTCCCTTTGGAACGTACAAGCATTTGGTACTATACCAGATATAGTAGCTAAACCAACGTCTTTTGCATGCATAAGCAGAGGGAGCAACACGTCTAGATTGACATTAAGTAGCAAATGTCTGTTAGAGTTATTCGTGTGGAATGATATCTCTCAAAGCTAAAATGTTTCTTGGTTCGCACCAAAGAACAACTGTGAGAAATTATAATTTTGCAGAATATTTGATGTTTGTAGTTTACTTGACTTGCCTCGTTGCACTTACCTAGATGGATTTAAGCCATATAATAAGCAAATATTCGAGATGGGAGATTAACAGAGGGGTGTAAAAGAACATCAAATACCAGTTGTATTGATGATGTATTTTTGAAGCTTATGCATTTTGTGCTACTGGAGTCGTACAACGCACTTTCACTCTCGCGAGTTGGAATGATAAAATGCAGATAACAATGTTTGTTCAACTGCTTATGTATGGGGTTTACTGTCAGAGATGTCGCATTCCAGGGGTCAAGCTGTGTGATTTGGCTGGCTATTGTTGACGGGGTCATAACATATGCGAAGGTGGCCGTGATCTCTATTATATATTACAACCTAGAAAAGTCAATCATCAACAAGAAAATAAGAAACAAAAACATCATCATAGTTTGTACAATAGGAGCAAACAACATGTTGTTTGTGATCTTCTTCATATTCTTGTTATCGAAGAGGTTGCAGAAGAAACCAAATGAAATTTCTGAACATATGGGTAAATACTTTGTCACCCGCTTCTCAATTGTGCTCTCGTACTTTTTTATTCTTGATAAAAGAGAGTGAACCTCAATGCAGGTGGAATGGACAACGTGTCGATATCAAACCGAGAACATCTTCACGTACAACATAATACACACAATATGGAACTTCCCTTGATGGAGTTGAAAACTATTTTCAAGGCCACATATAACCTCTCTGAGTGCAATCGACTTAGAAGAGGTGGTTTTGAATGTAGGTGAGAGATATCCTCTTGGAAGAAAACCTCCAAATCTAACTCCGAGAAGAAGATTATGGAACACCAAGACTACATAGATAAAACCCAACCGGATGAAGGGGTCGACTAAGAAACAATCCTTGGAGCTAAAAAGAGATTGGACATGTCTTATTTGGAGGAAAAAATCTTTTGGAAACAAAAGAGCAAAGGAAACTAGCTAAGAGAGACAGATAGGAATTCAAATTTCTTCCTCGCCTCGACAGAGCAAAGAAGGTCTCATAACCGTATCATTGGGCTTCTAACCTAAAATGGATGGAGTGGGTAATGTATTGTATACCTTTAGTATCGTATAAAGCTCTTCTATTTGGAGCTCCATTTTAGAGTGCAACGTTGTTTCTTTAAAAAAGCTTCATTTATATTTTTATAGCAAACAGACGAAGAGAAACTCAAAGAACAAAGAAGAAAGATATGGAGAAGTAACAAAGATTTTGATCGTCATTTTCACATCTAAAACTGCAAAAGTTTTGCTCTTCAATTTCATATAGAAAACTTCTATGGCTTCAAAAGGTTCCTCTCTTCTTCTTCTTTGGATTTCCAGTTTCTTGTTTTGTTGGAAACATACTTTCTGGAACACAAACCCTCAACGTTACAACCAGAAACTCGATTTCTTCAGAAGAATTCGAGTTAGGGTTATTCAAAGGGCTAAATGTATGGTATTTAGGCATTTGATATCGAAGAAGACAACTACAGACCTACGTGTGGGTAGACAACAAAGACATCTCTTTGTCTTGATTGAATGGAAAGCTCAAGTGGGTTACAAATATTCTGGTTGTGCAAACTAAAGGAAATATGCCAGTCTGGTCTATAAATTTAACTGAAGATCATCAATTGAAGTTTGTGGTCGAGCTCTTAAACAATGGCAACCTTGTTCTCGAAGATGCAACAACAAAACTTATTAGGAAAGCTTCAGTTATCCCACAGACACACTTCTAACGGGTACTGTTAACGATAAAACCACATATCTAATTGATAGAAACACAAACAATGTTCAAGATCACACACCATTTGAAAGAAAAATGTGTAACCAAATTCTTCACCATGTATGATTTCCGATTGTTAGAGCTACATGACTACTCAAATCATAATCTTGTATCTTACTTCAAAAATCATACAACCTTCTCATTTTTCTCTTGATGGTTCTTCTTTCCATGTGATGCTACCACCCAGAGAAATCATTTATTTACTCTCACTTTCACGAACATACCAAGCTTTGTATCTTATAGTGCTTTGAAAGACTGGTCTTATAAAGACAAAAGAGTTGTCATTACCTTCTCCATTTACCATCAAGTAAAGCTCCATGTGACAATAATGTTTAGAAGCAATGTGGACTGTTGTGCAATGGTAACACTAATATTTTGCCATAGTTAGATTTTTCTAATATTTATTTGCATGAGGAATATAGCTCCATTTCACTCACTCCTTTTCATGTAACAAATACGAAGTTGACAGAAGGTCTTGTGTTGTTCGCATAGAAAAACCCAGACAATCCGTCAACGATAAACTCATGTCATTTGCTGCAAGAGAGAGATTTATCTCATGTTGTCATAGATAAAGATACTACGTCACTTTACGTTAGATCTCTTTGACATGTACAAGCATTTGATACTATACTAGATAT
This sequence comes from Anastatica hierochuntica, assembly GCA_900406275.1. Classification (NCBI taxonomy): domain Eukaryota; kingdom Viridiplantae; phylum Streptophyta; class Magnoliopsida; order Brassicales; family Brassicaceae; genus Anastatica; species Anastatica hierochuntica. The sequence goes on from OVAN01003889.1 coordinate 18,330, forward strand.
AGTAGTCGAACCAATGTCCTTTGCATGCAAATACAGAGGGAACAACACATCTATATTGACATTAACTAGCAAATGTCAGTTAAAGTTATTCGTGTGGAATGATATCTCACAAAGCTAGAATGTTTCTTGGTTCGCACCAAAGAACAACTGTGAGAAATTTCAATTTTGAAGAACATTTGCTGTTTGTAGTATACTTGACTTGCCTCGTTGCACTTACCTAAATGGATTTAAGCCATATAATAAGCAAATATTCAAGATGGCAGATTAATCAGAGGGGTGTAAGAGAACATCAAACATCACTTGTATTGATGATGTATTTTTAAAGCTTATGCATGTTGTGATACCGGAGTCGTACAACGCATTTTAACTCTCGGGAGTTGGAATTATAAAATGCAGATGACAATGTTTGTTCAACTGCTTATGTATGGGCTTATTCTCACAGATGTCACATTCCAGGGGTCAAGCTGTGTGATTTGCCTGGTTATTGTTGACGGAGTCATAACTTATGCCAAAGGTGGCCTTGATCTCTATTATAGATTACAACCTGGCAAAGTCAATCATCAAGAGGATAAGAAAAAAGAAATATCATCATAGTTTGTATAGTAGGAGCAAACAACATGTTGTTTGTGCTCATCTTCATATTCTTGTTACCGCAGAGGTTACAGAAGAAACCAAATAAAATTTCTGAACATATGGGTAAATACTTCGTCACCCGCTTCTCAATTGTGCTCTCGTACTTTTTTATTCTTGATAAAAGAGAGTGAACCTCAATGCAGGTGGAATGGACAACATGTCGATATCAAACCGAAAACATCTTCATGTACAACATAATACACACAACATGGAACTTCCCTTGATGGAGTTGAAAAACTATTTCAAAGGCCACATATAACCTCTCTGAGTGCAATCGACTCAGAAGAGGTGGTTTTGAATGTAGGCGAGAGATATCCTCTTAGAAGAAAACCTCCAAATCTAACTCCGAGAAGAAGATTATGGAACTCCAAGACTACATAGATAAAACCCAACCGGATGAAGGGGTCAACTAAGAAACAATCCTTGGAGCTAAAAAGAGATTGGGCATGTCTTATTTGGAGAAGACAATCTTTGGGAAACAAAAGAGCAGAGGAAAATACCTAAGAGAGGGAGAGAGGAATACAATTTTCTTCCTCGCGTCGATAGAGCAAAGAAGGGCTCATAACCGTATTCTTAGGCTTCTAACCCATAATGGGTGGACTAAGTAATGTATTGTATTTCAGTATCGTATAAAGCTCTTCTATATGGAACTCCATTTTAGAGTGCAGCGTTGTTTCCTAAAAAGGCTTCATTTATATTTCTATAGCAAACAGACGAAGAGAAACTATAAGAGCAAAGAAGAAAGATATGTAGAAGAAACAAAGATTTTAATCGTCATTTTCACATCTAAAATTGCAGAAATTTTGCTCTTCAATTTCAAATAGAAAACTTCCATGGCTTCCAAAGGTTCCTCTCTTCTTCTTCTTCGGGTTTCCAATTTCTTGTTTTGTTGGAAACATATTTCTGAAACACAAACCCTCGACGTTACAACCAGAAACTCGATTTCTTCAGAAGAATTAGAGTTAGGGTTCTTCAAAGGCCTCAATGGATAGTATTTAGGCATTTGGTACCGAAGAAGACAACCACAAACCTACGTGTGGGTAGATAATAGAGATATCTCTTTGTCTTGATTGAATGGAAAGCTCAAGTGGGTTGCAAACATTCTGGTTGTGCAAACTGAAGGAAATATGCCAGTCTGGTCTACAAATTTCACTGAAGATCATCAATTGAAGTTTGTTTCCGAGCTCTTAAACAATGAAAACCTTGTTCTCGAAGATGCAACCAACAAAACATATTAGGAAAGCTTCAGTTATCCCACAGACACGCTTCTACCGGGTACTGTTAGCAATAAAACCACATATCTAATTGATAGAAACACAAACAATGTTCAAGATCACACACCATTTGAAAGAAAAATTTGTAACCAAATTTGTCACCATGTATGATTCCCGATTGTTAGAGCTACATGACGACTCAAACCATAATCTTGTATCTTACTTCAAAAATCATACTATCTTCTCATTTTGCTCTTGATGGTTCTTCTTTCCATGTGATGCTACCACCCAGAGAAATCATTTATTTACTCTCACTTTCACGAACAGACCAAGCTTTGTATCTTATAGTGTCTTGTAAGACTTAAGACAATAGAGTTGTCATTACCTTCTCCATTTACCACCAAGTAAAGCTCTATGTGACAATAATGTATAGAAGCAATATGGACTGTTGTGCAATGATAATACTAATATTTTATCATAGTTAGATTTTTACAATATTTATTTGCATGAGGAATATAGCTCCATCTCACTCACTCCTTTTCATGTAACAAGTACGAAGTTGACAGAAAGTCTTGTGTTGTTCGCATGGAATAGCCCAGAAAATGAGTCAACAGTAAACTCATATCATTTGCTACAAGGGAGAGATTTAGCTCATGTTGTCATAGATAAAGACACTACGTCACTTTCATTAGCTCTCTTTGGAACGTACAAGCATTTGGTACTATACCAGATATTGGAGCTGAACCAACGTCCTTTGCATGCGTATACAGAGGCAACACCACATCTATAATTATAGAATGTATAGGGTTTACAGTCACAGATGTCACATTCCAAGGGTCGAGCTACGTGATTTTGGCTAGCTATTGTTGACGGGGTCATAACTTATGCTGAAGGTGGCCATGATCTCTATTATAGATTACAACCTGGCTAAGTCAAGCATCAAGAGGATAAGAATAAAGAAACATCATCATAGTTTGTACAGTAGGAGCAAGCAGCATGTTGTTTGTGATCATCTTCATATTCTTGTTATGGAATAGGTTACAAAAGAAACCAAATGAAATTTCTGAACATATGGGTAAATACTTTGTCACCCGCTTCTCAATTGTGGTCTCGTACTTTTTTATTCTTGATAAAAGAGAGTGAACCTCAATGCAGGTGGAATGGACAACGTGTCGATATCGAACCGTGAACATCTTCACGTACAACACAATACACACAACATGGAACTTCCTTGGAGTTGGAAACTATTTCCAAGGCCACATATAACTTCTCTGAGTGCAATTGACTCGAAAGAGGTGGTTTTGAATGTAGGCGAGAGGTATCCTCTCGGAAGAAAACCTCCAAATCTAACTCCAAGAAGCAGATTATGGAACTCCAAGACTACATAGATAAAACCCAACCAGATGAAGGGGTCGACTAAGAAACAATCTTGGAACTAAAAAAGAGATTGGGCATGGCTTAGTTGGAACAGAAATTCTTTTGGGAACAAAAGAGCAGAGCAAACTAGCTAAGAGACGGAGATATGAATACAGGTTTCTTCCACGCCTCGACAGAGCAAAGAGGGACTCGTAACGTATCCTTGGGCTTCTCATCTAACAATGGGTGGAGTGGGTAATATATTGTATATCTTCAGTATCACATAAAGTTCTTCTAAATGAATCTCCCAAAGGAAAAATTACCCTAACACGGGTCATCTGCCATGGTGGTCCAATCTCCCCATATATGTTTATCATTCATATGAAAGCTCTAATTGCTCAAATACGTGATGTTGAATGGTATGGAAGGGTTTGAGGCCTCTAAATAGCTGAGGCTAGCCAACCGACCACCCACCTCCTTCTCGAAGACAACAACCTGCTCTTTTGTAATGACATTGAATCTTAGAACAAAGAAATTATATATATGATTCGCATGTATGGCGATGCTTCGTGCCAACAAATTATGGCCAAATCTTTGAACTGACGTGTCTTTACAAGGAAGGTTGAAGATTAAAGCAATGCTAGGGTTCCACCAGAAGGGTGGTATTGGGACTTACCTTTGACTCCTTGAGAAGATCCATGGTTCTAAAATCCAATTTTTTTGTATTTGTCAGTGACTGTCTCCAATCTAGGATTAATTTTTGGTCGGCTAAGTTACTATCCAAAGGCAGGAAGGAGATCTTAAAAAAATTAATGGCACAAGCCAATCAGACGTACGTCATGGCGTTATTCCTTCTTTCAAAAGCAATTTGTACCAAGCTAAGTAGTTTCATTTCTATATTTTAATGGAGCTCTAAAGCGGATAGCCAGGGATTCCCCTAGCTAGCTTGAGATAAATTATGTATCCAACTATCGAAGGGGGTCGATTGGTTTTTAGAATTTTCGAGGATTTTAATCTAGCACTCCTGGATAAAAAAACTTTGGCGCTTAATATGGTTCCCAAACTCTCTCTAAGTAGAGTGCTAAGAGGAAGATATTTTAAAATATTGTAGTCCTTTATACCTTCAGTCCTCTAATTGACCCTCTTATGGATGGAGAAACATTATGCAGCAAAACCCCTGTTTTGTTCAGAACTTCTTAAAATCATCGGTTCGAGGATGAATAAAAAAGTTTAGAGCAATCCGTGGACCCCCAATAACCCAACCCGCACCCCAAGAAGTGCAAGCATCGAGAAAAACCTTACCTCTATGTTATTGATATGATCGATGCAACAACAAAATTATGGATAGAGGACTGCCTCAAAGAGTTGTTTATTTAGGAAGATATAAGGAAAATTCAGAGCATTCGAAAGTCAAAAACAAATTCAAGGGATAAATATAGTTGGTCTCATACTTTTTCGGGGAATTATATTGTTCGCTCAAGATATTGGGCCGTAAGAGATCTATCTCGCCCAACTAATGACCCCACTTTTCAGGGACATTCAGTGGAAGAACTACTAGCATAATCTTGGAAACTTAAAATCACACAAAAACTTAAACATTTTTAGAGGCAATATATATATATATATATATATATATATATAACATTTTCTCTCTANTATATATATATATATATATAACATTTTCTGACTACATGCGAAAGACTTTTTTACAGACACGTCGGGACGAAGGCAATTTGCCTATTTCTAGGAAGGAGGAAAAAACGATTAATCATCTCCTATTTGAATGTCCGAGCATCCAATGTGGGCTTTAGCTCCCATCCATTTAGTCTCTCACTTATTTCCTCTGACTTTCATACATTATAAGTAATTACTTATTTTAGAAAGCTAAGAAAATAGGTTAAGTGAGATAGTGCTATGTATTATCTTTTGGTTACTCTGGTTTATTTGGAAGGATAAAAATGAAGTAATTTTTCAAAATGAAAAGGAAAACGCTCAAGGCATTGTTTCCCATGCTATTCAGGAGTCCTAATTATGACATCATGCAAACTCCCCTGAGGAAACCAACAAGCATGGACAAAACCTGTCACCGCCAACCACCCAGGAACCGTCTATCCCTCTGAGAGGGTTAGTATGTTACATAGACAGATATTGGTGTTCGTCCGACCCTATATGTGGTTATGGATGAGCTCTTTTTGAGAACCACATCTTCTTAAGACATGGTAATAAATGTGAACGCACTAACCTCTCACCACTGCATACAAAACTCGGAGGACTCTTGTGGGTCATAGAATGCATGTCAAAGCTTCTTTGATAGAGGTTGATTTTGCTGCATACTATATATAGTTGCTCCCAATGGTCGACACTCCATCTGACTGGCTGTCCTTTGCGGCCGAAATTGATGATTTTTGTAGACTTAAATGTAATTTCTTGAGTTTTAACATCTTCTATGTATCTCGGATTTTAAACTCGCAAGTCGATTGCCTTCCCTAAGTTTTAAGGTTAAGCGGCTCCAGCTCTATTCATGTAAGCCTCACGGTTACTAACCGACTTTCCCTATGAGAGATTTTCTACCGAAACTTAATGAAATGAGTTTTGAGAGGAAAAAAAGAAGTATTTTCCTTTAGAAGTCCTCTTATTTATAGTGGAAAATGGTGTAATAACCCGTATAAGACTTAAGATGCAAACAAAGTGAAAGAATGGTGGCTGAGGTATGCCCACATTAATGGCCAAATGAAATACTTTTTGACTTTTCAGAATAGTTTTTCGGCATGTTCGCACCTGAATACAAACCATTTAGATCAATCTGCACGTACATAATAGGTCTTAAAATATTCTAATACATTTCAACATATTCGAAATCAGTTGTAGTGCGTTAAAATTATGTTTCAGCATGTACGGACCAGAAAACGATGATTGGATCAGATGCATTGTTCAAAAGCAGCTCAATGACTCAGCAGGATGCTTACCATGCTCAAAATTTCAAGTGATCCAGGTGCTTCTCGTGCTCAGAAACTTTTTGTCTACACATAATCTTCGGAAAATTTAGTGTTCAAAAGCGCTCGCGGTTTGGCTTAAATTCATTTTAGAAATCTCAAAAAATTAATTCTAAATTTTAGGGTATGAATGATCTTATAAATAAATTTAAACTAGTGGTTGGATGAAATTAAGTTTGCTCGAAGAATATTATTTTTTGGCTATTCAGAAAGGCTTGGGAGACGTCCGGATCCCAACCCGCAACGTTTGGAACAATCTGAAGCGTGTTATGTTATGGTACATCCTGAAGTGGTTGTGTAGCTGCTTGCGGTGATGCAGCTATTTGAGGTGAGTCGTCACCATGTGTCGTGACCTGGAAGAAGCTTAGTGTCCTCCGCGCCACCTCGTGCTTAGCCACCACCTCCATAAGCTCCTCCCTTCTCCACCTATAAATACCCCTCCACCCCTTTAGTTTTTCCCCATCCCAAAACCATATGAAGATCTTTAGAGCTCGAGTCTTAATGCAAGCCTGTGAACACTAACTTTAATTTATAGATTAGAAAATAGTTAGTTTAGGATTAAATAATTTTCCAGTGTTCTAAACATCGGGATTTCTATTTTTCTAGGAATATTTCGTTAGATGTTTCAAGCCGAGCTAACAGCAAGATAAGGGTACTCTATGATCAAACTAACCATCCAAACTCCCAGTTGATTCTCGGTTATAGGATTGTTCGTTGATTGAGCGGTTAACGCCTGCCAAAAAATGAGTATTTCTAGATGATTACTTGTTTGATGATTCATACATGATTAGAATGCTTGCTTGATAATATGATGAATAGTTGATTGATTGATTATAAACAGTTAGATTTGCTTGCTTGATTGTGAGAGATGTTGGGTTATATCGTTCGAGCTTCTACTCGGTGGGCATAACATGTTTGTTATGTTGCATGATTTCGTTGTATCGTTCGTGCTTCGGCTCAGGGGAAATAATATGTATGTGCATGCATCGAAAGAGGCTTAAATGGAGGTTACTATTGTTATCGGTAATCCTTCACCGGTGATTTGGATGGGCCCTTCCTTTGAGGTGGCAACTCTGGCTAAACACTAAGCACTGATCGGGCTAATCTCTCATGTGTGCTTGTGATAAGAGATTTGTCAAGTTTGAACTAAGTCTCAAACCTCTAAGCCTCAAGAATAAGGCTAGAAGTTGTAGTCTTAGGATATCGAACCACAAGGAGCTACTTAGCTACACACTTAGTCTAATGAAAGCCATGATTAAGCTAAATCGATAAGATGGATTGGTTTTAGAATTCAAATGCATAAACAAAACACAAGCAAGTGTAAAAGCAATAAGAGATAAGAAAAGAAACAAGATAGATTTCAAGAATGGGAAATGCAATTCATGGGCTAAGCAATATGATTGGATAGTCTAGATGTAATCGAGATGCAAGGGCTAAACATTAAGCAAACCATTCAAGGACAAGACAATAATCAATTAATCCATTCCCATGGAATTAATCCATCTAATGATNAATCAAACACCTTCCGGGTGTGAAATTCCTATGATATAGAATTTGATTGATCACTTCAAATCTAGCAATAAATACTCCTTAATCATGTGAATCTACAAGTATTAAACCCTTAGCAACTTAATAAACACCTAGATCTAAATCTAATCTACTCAACCCATAAATCACAAATATGATCTACTCACTAATCATAATGATCAAACAAGTAATCACAAAGATAAACAAGATAAACATCATGATTAAGAAGAAAGAAGAAAGAAAGATGCAAACTTTTACTTAGATCAAGTATTTATAGACAATCATCAAATGAAAAATACAAGATCAATGACAAGTTTTTGCAAATCCAAACTTAGGTTATTACAATGAGAAAATAGTCTTTAAATACTAATTGGGATTTGGTTCTCTCTAAACCGGGAAAATCCGGTTTGGTTCAAGTGTTTTTCTTCAATCAGAGGCAATACCGACCTGTGCAAGACACGTGCAGGTCGGTACGCAGAGATCGGTATATGGAGACGGAACATTCTGTGGCGTGTACCGACCTGCGCAGGTCGGTATGCACAGGTCGATATGGGTATACCGACCTGCACAAGAGATGCGTAGGTCGGTATGAAGGTCGGTATGAGAGCTCCGGATGTTCTGTGACCGATACCGACCTGTGCAGGTCGGTATGCACAGGTCGATACAGATGTACCTACCTGCGCAAGGGACGCGCAGGTCGGTTTGCACAGGTCGGTACATATGTACCTACCTGTGCAAGGAGTGCGTGGGTCGGTATGCACAGGTCGATATTCTCCTGAAAGTGGCGTTTCTTCGTTGTTTGACTTGAGGTTTGGTTCGATCGCGTTTGTTCTCCCGTTATTGATTCAAAGTGACCTGAAAAAGGGTATGAAGAGAAGAATATGCAAATCCTAAGGACTCTAGACTCGAAACACTCAAATGACTAAGAAATAATCCTAAAAACTCTAAATGGAACACTTAATCATACGAAAATGCTTCTAAAGTGTACTCTTAAAACGAGAAAATACGATAATATCAACTCCCCCGGACTAGTCTTTTGCTTGTCCTCAAGCAAACAAGCAAAATCTAAGCCCGAGAAAGAGGGTTGAAAGCGGGAACTCATAGCCTAAGGGTTATGAAAAGAATACCTAATCAAGATCCTTAGAAAGATGTATCATATAGCAAGTGTCGAGTCTAGTCTTTCGTACTCCGCCATAGCCTTTCCAAGCCCCAATTTACTCTAAGTTCCGAGACTAAAGCAAACTCCTACTATCAACTCATCCGACTCTTTAACATTCATTCATTTTTTCGATTAAGCGCGATCTCACTATGGGCAATGAATCAAAACCGTTTGGCTCGGTAAGGAAAAAGTTTCTAAAGAAACAATTTTCAAGAAGGCTTTTCAAAATTTAGTGGCTCACTCTACAAAATAGTAGTGTAAGACAATATGAAAAAGCTAGGGA
>OVAN01003890.1:0-27487 GCA_900406275.1 Anastatica hierochuntica
CCCTTGTGGCGTTTTATTTACTTTGATGCTTTAGGCGTTGGATTTTGCCAACACTGTTGACTTGTAAAGGCCCCTTCGTTGGCATTTTAACTATATGGGCCTTCGTGCCCGCGAATATTCTCCCATGCCGAAAGGCCTTAAAACTCTCTGGTCCCTTGTGGCCCAAAATATTAACTTCGACAGGTCTTTGAGGCCTTAATTTCAGTTTTTTGCTTTTGATTCCTTTTTTCTGCTTTCTTTCCTTCAACCCTTTATCGTTCGACCACTCTCTTAGTTTCCTGCCTTGGCAGACACACTCTATTGACTGGGTGTTGAATTGATGTTGTTGTCTTGGTGATTTACATTAGTAGATAGATCTTCATCTAGCTGTCCATGAATCCTTCTTGAAGACACAAACTATGGACTCCAAGTCTACTTTCCGTATATCTAATTTGTGTCAAGTCCTTGGCGGATCTTTCCTTGGTCAGTTCCTAACATCGTCTTTGGATTATGGGACTTACGACTTTCCAGAACTTTTCTGTTTCTGGAACCTAGTCTCTTGGGGCGTCAATTTTAGGAATCCTTATATTTTATAATTAAGCTCTGGAGAGACGAAAGGTTCCGCCAATGCTGGACCATTCAATGTCCCATCGTGGGGCACATAGCCCTGAAAAGTCATGGTCTCTTAGGTGTTCGATTTATATATCCTTAGATTCTATATCTAAACCATGAGGCACATGGCCCTAGAGAACCGAAGGTCCATTATTGGCATACTACCTAAAAACAAACCATGGGGCACGTGGCCCTGGTAAACCATGGTCTCTTAGACGTTAGATTTAATAATCCTTAGATTCTATATCTAAGCCATGGGGCACGTGGCCCTAGAGAATCGAAGGTCTGTTATTGGCAGACTATTTAAAGTCATACCATGGGGCAAGTGGCCCTAGTGAACCATGGTCTCTTAGGCGTTAGATTTATGAATCCTTAGGTTCTATATCTAAGCCATGAGGAACATGACCCTAGAAAACCGGAGGTCCGTTATTGGCAGACTATTTAAAGTCATACCATGGGGCACGTGGCCCTAGTAAACCATGGTCCCTTGGGCGTTAGATTTATGAATCCTTAGATTCTATGTCTAATCCATGGGGCACATGGCCCTAGAGAACCAAGAGCTCTTAATCTATAAACTATTTAAAGTATAGCATTGAGAGACCAAGTCTTAATACTTTTATACTTAGGAGTCGCGAGCTCAAAAGTGTTTAAATATCGTACTGTAGTATTGATAACGTTTGACCATGTATAAGTACATAGATCAACTTGATCCGTAGCCCATAGACTCTTCGGCCTTAACGGGCTTTTAGCTTGAGAGGGCATATAACTTCGGTGGGCACACGTGCCTTAGTGGGAACACGTGCCTTAATGGACATACGTGCCTGGGCTAGAGTCCGTGATCAGCGCTACTAGTCTTTTAGTGAGTATTGTCACTCGGTGGGCACACGTGCCTTAGTTTTGCTAGCTTTATTGTTACCGACCGATTTAAAGTTTTTTATGGGTAGCGTGCAAAAATGGACAAGAGTGCACATGTTCCATAAGCTTTGCTAACTCTCATAGTTTGGATGTATTGCATCCGCCATCATTATGAGCTCGTCCACAATTTTACCACACCTTTTTGGACATGGTTTCAGGAGCCTGTCTGCATTAGATGGACCTTAGTTAGGAGCTAGTCCGCAATATATGGATTTTTAGCCATGGTTAGGAGCTTGCCCGCATTACATGGACCATGGTTAGGAGCTTGTCCGCATTACATGGATTTTGATAGGCTCGTAGCCCTGGTGGGTTGAGGGCTATACCCTACTCCCCTCCAAAGGAAGATCGTAAGCACTTTTGATGCTTACAAATTTCCTTCTATGGATTGTTATGTTTTCCTTGGTTATTACTAACCTTGGTATTCGTGGTCAACCTGATCCACGATACTCAGGCTTTGGTCTAGTTATTTCTAGAGGCTTTTTAATCCATATCGGCATTCTCTTTTTAGGAGAATGGCTTAGGCACTAAACCGCTCTTTTGCTGAAAATTTGTTTTTATTCTAGACTTTTCGTTGCATGATGGACAATAGGACTTGGATGCCAAAAATAAGAATCATAGATAAATAAAATCAATCTCCCTAGTTAGGGTCCATGGTTCGTTGAACGTCGTAGGCTAGGGAACAATTTACCTTAGTAGTCCTCCGGCTTTGCACTAGACCCGTCTACTGCCATAGGCCTTGCCCCCTAGGCCGATGTTTAGCGCTGGCATCTGGGGACTGCTCTTTTGATGCAATGGCGTAGTTGGGCATGTTGGGGCTTCCAGAGTTGTGCTCTTCGATCGAGACTCTGGGCGATGGCTTTCAAGGTCATGTGGTAGCACGAGTGGGCGCGTTCTTGATATCCTTTTATTCTCCAAGGTGTTGGGAATTTCAAGGACTGATGGAGTGTCGACGACACGACTCTCATGTCATGTATCCATAGTCTTCCTATTATGGCGTTGTACGCTGAAGGGCAGTCTATGATGTGGAACTTGGTTATTTGATTGACGCCTCCTGCGTATACCGGCAGAGTTACCTCTTCGCCGGTTTGTCTTACCTCGCCCCTAAATCTGACTAGAGAAGTGGATTTCCTGGTGATTTCTTCTTTGTCTAGTCCTAGGTCCTCAAAGGCGTTGGCAAAGATTATGTTAGTTGAACTGCCGTTGTCGACAAGGATGCGCTTCATAAGGCAGTTCGCAACTTTCAACGATATTACCAGGGCATCGTGGTGCGGGACCATCACTTCTTCTTCAGCATTAGTGGCGTAGCTCAGAACACCGTCTTTGCACTCTTGGTCTACCGCCATGGTGTCCATCCCGTAGTAGGTTTTAGCAACGCGGCTGCTTCGCTTGGCAGCGTAAACAATCACTCTGCTTACTTCTGATCCTCCGGTGGTGAAATTAATAATGCGATTTTGCGCTGGTGAGTCAGGCCTTGCTCTCATGGAGGTATCATTCTTGGTCTGCTCATCGATGAGCATCTTGGCTTTGTTTGAGAGGAATTTCCGAAGGTATCCCTTCCTTAGCAACTCATTCACTTCAAATCTTAGCTGGACACATTCTTCCGTTAAATGACCAAAGTCACTTTGGAAATCGCACCACTTGGAAGGGTCACTCTTATGTTGTGCGGTCTGCATCTTTATTGGCCATCTAACTTTTCCTGACAAATGCCCTAGCTGGCTTTACTATTTCAGTGGGAGATATCACCATGTTGAACATATCAGGTAAGGTCATGGGCACATACTTCTCATGCTCCAATTTTGCTAAGGGCTTTGGCCATGCCTTAGAACCACCCTTGGGAAAGTTGTCAGTCCTAAGTCGAACGTTGGTTTTGTCGTCCATGGGGGCCTTCGAATTGCCATGGGCCTTAAAACTAATTTTATGAGTCAGATGGGCTTGATAAGCAGGATCTTCTTCCCACTTAATTTGGACCCATGCCTTAGAGAGGACGTCCTCCATAGTATAGCAAGGATATTTGGTAAGGTCTTTATATAGGTCACCATCGACCAACAACCCATCCTAAAGGCAGAGATTGCAGTGGAGATGACGCAGTTGGGAACTGCTACTTTCTCTTTGTTGAAGCGATGGATGTATTCCCTTAAGACTTTCGTCCTGGGGCAGCTTGATTCGGTAGAGATCTTTAGAAGTACGCCTTAGAATGAGACTACTAGCAAATTGCTCAACAATGCGTTCCGTTAGCGTCGCGAACGAGCCGATGGAGCCATTGGCTAGATTGGATTACCACAATATTGTTGTCCCTGTTAGGATTGATCCAAACCCTTTGTACATCCATACTTCCATGTGATCGTGGCCGATAGACGTAGTGAGCATGATTTGGCGATACTAAGATATGTGCATGTCAGGGTTTGCAACCCCATTTTACAGTGTCATAGTAGGCTAGGTGAACCTCTTGGAGACTTCGCCAAGGGCGATAGCACCGACGAATGGTGTATATGCGTAGGAGTTGGGGGTGCTCTTGATAATCGATGGAGCTACCCCTGGGAGATGCTTGATCATGTTCTCCATGGCTTCTAGCCTTTCCGTTAACAAGGCTTCTCGACCATGGGACTCATTAGCATTTCCCTCATGAGGTCTGCTAGGGACGCTTTAATGGTGAGAGCCAAGGGTTCGGGTCAATCCAGAGCTAGGACACTGATGTGCTCGTGTCTCCTTAGCGATTTTTTTCGGTGTTTCGTCAAGAGACTACATCAACGGGATTCTCTTCTTGAATCTAAGACGCTTTCCGTCGTCATCGTCATTGGCGTTGGATGTCTAAGCGTCTTTCTCCGCCGTCAAGTCTTTGAGAGTCGTGTTCTCATCTTCTAGCTCTTTCAATCGAGCTTCGTTTTCTCTTACTTTCGCGACAACCACTTCGTACTCTTGCAACTTTACCTCGAGTGCTGCGTCCTTCATTGTTTCGGGCACGACCTCTTCTGGCTGGGTCGTGGCTGCTTCGTTAGATGTAGACTTAAGGTTTGCGCTCTTCTCTGCTTCAGAAGAACTGCTTGATTTACTCATCTTTGTTCTTTTGTTCTTGTTGGAATCTCACCCTCCTTATAGCGCCAAACTGTTTAGGGTTTTTGGTGATCATTTAGTAGAGAAGAACAAGAACAAAAGATGTAAAGCGATTCTTTATTGATATTGCTAAAGAGATCAATTACAAAGTATGAGTTTCAAGAGGTAGGTTTCGGATCCCTGAATTAGGGTTCTTCCCTTTGTATTAATAACTTTCGAATAAGAATATTTTCATATCTTTTATGGATAACTTCTAGTTTTGAATCTATCTATACAATAAGGAATATTTCCATAATTCATCTAAGGTAATTTTTCTTATCTCTTAAGTTTAAATCGTATAAGGGAAATATTTGCCCTACCTTGGCTCGTGGTCTTGGCTTGGTTGTGTGTCCTTGGCTAGAGCCTTGGTTAACACATTCAACTAGGGAGTTTGTTCATCGCCCCCGGTCTAGCTAAGGCTAGGCTCTAAGGGAATAAAATTACCCCTAAAACTATAATGGCTAATATCCTTTTTTATGAATATCTTGCAAATTTACCCTAATTTTTTTTAAAAAATAATCATAAAAAGAATGCAAGAAATAATGGTTATACTGTTTGTTTAGGGTTTTTAAGTGATTTTGTAACATCCATATCCCGAGGGACCCATAATGCTCCAAATGGTACCACCAAAACCGGAGCAAAACTTCACCAGCCGATCAATAATTTCGCTTCTAATTGCGACCTGCAGAAACACCAAAAGGGAAAAAGAAGGAAAAGAGAGGGGTGAATGACTTTTCAAACAAGCCACTCAGTGAGGATAGACCCGACTGCACCTCACCCGCTACCCGCATAACCCCGGAAGACTAGAACACAACCCCTAAAGAAACACATAAGACACTTAGTGTGCCGCGCAAGCAACTACCATATCAAAAACTCTTTGAACAACTCCTAACCTACTAGACACTTCCTTTAAAGTTTTCAGAAAAAACACTTTTCCTATAACTAATCTCAGACTAATCTCATTGCCTCCTGTTGCCCCCTTCATGGGCCCTTCGGTTGCCCCCTTCCCCAACGCATCCTACCTCATCTAATCTCATTGCCTCGAAAGTAACATGATCTCAGACTTCAGGCTCAACTTCCCAACTAACCCAAACTCCCCTTCCACTCGGAGCCAAGGAAATTCTTTCGTAACCTGGGCTCCACAACAATGACCGGCCTCACCGGTTTGTTTGGACCAAGAATTCATTTCAATGTGCCCAGCCTTTTGCTTACGTAGCTCATCCAGTAGCACTCCCCAGCGCAGCCTCTTGCTCTTTCCAGCTCAGTTGGTTAGGGGCCCGATGTCCCCATCAGCCCTCTAGCTTATTCAGCGCTGCTAATGGATACACAAACTTCACCAAGCGTCGGCGTAAGGACAGTCCACACGCTTAACACGATTCCACAGTAGGCTCCGCGCCTAATTGTAGATCCTACTCCTAGAGACATTTCATCTAGTTCTCAAGCAATGCCAAATTAGACCTATTCCTTCTATTAAACAACTCTATGTTCTCACAGTACAGGTTCTAGCCTAGGCTCGACTTAGCGACCCAAAAACAATAGCACTTAGGCGTATAAGACCTTATGTCATATCAATACATAATAAATACACTTATTCGTGCTGAGACTTATAGCTTGACACTGGCCTATACTCTAATCCTAGCCTAACAAAATTAAACGAGCAACGAATGAAACGGGGACGCGAACTCCTCACCTTAGCCACATCGAAGAGGTGACTCTAGAACTGCTGACTGACGATCCTTCTTCTGAGCTTTTACCCCATGAAGATCCTCCGTCATCCTTCTTCTCCTTTGCTGATCCTTTTTCTGGAAAGGAAACCCGAATTAGACCTTAAACTGGAACCTACCAAAAATGGAAACTTACTATTTATGAAAATCTTCCATAAATAGAAGTTACCCAAAAAGGAAACCAGCCCGAAAAGGAAAGTTTTCAAAAAGGGAAACTTGTCCTAAAAGGAAACTTTCTAAAAAGGAAACTTACCAAATATGGAAATATGCTATATTTGGAAACTTTCCAAAACAGGAAACCCGGACAGGGGAAAAACGGTAATTTTACTTACCGAAGGAAGACACGTTCTCGGGAACGTTTCTGGTCGTATGCAACTCTCTAGAATCCTCGAACTCGAGCTCTTCCACTTCTTTTTGACGCGGACATATTCGCTGCACCAACTTCTGGGACGCGATTCTCCACTCATATGAACCCGAATCCGGTGTTCCTTTTACTGATAGATTCATATGAGTCCCTACATTGAAAAACGGAAGATCAGCTGGGAAATTCTCTGTTAACTCGACCAAACTCGAAAAACACATCAACATGCCGGTTCTGGAAATCCGACAGATTCTCAAGCGCTCGAAAACAAGCCTATAACATTAAAACTAACCGTTAATTCCTCAATCCGAACGGTCAGATTATAGCTACGGATGTTCTCTATCCCTGGGCTTTTGTTTCACTCCGATCGGACTTCATTTGCCCTCAGATACGTCCTTCAACTCGGACTGATCGCAGATTCAGACAACACAAGAATTTCTTAGAAACACGCCTTTAACTTTCAGTAGAAAACTCGAAATTGCATTCTGTAAAATGGAGAGCAAAGATCGACGAGTTATTTACCTTGTGAAAAAGTTTCAGATCGAAAACTATTGATTTGATCGTCCATTTCTCTTTTCTCCCACAGTATATCCAGTCTGATTTCCGCAGGACTGCACTAGCTTGATCTCTTTTCTTAATTTCTCTCTTCTCTCCATATTGCTTGCAGGAAAAACTCTCTGGAGAAACTCTCTCTGCCTCAGGTCGACGGCTGGAAAAGTTTGGGAGAGAAAAAAGAATAAAATTATTTAGATTTTTAGGATTAAATACAAAATGGTTATGGCTTGGTTCGGACCGGTTTGAAGACAAATGGTTTACTGAAGAAAAACCGAGGGCTAAAAATCGGGATGTTACATATTCTTTATGAGAGAGAGAATAATAACAAAAGTATGCAAAAGATCCTTTATTGATATTAAAGAAATCGATTGCAATGAGTCTTGTTTAGGGTAATGAAAATTGAATCCTTGAATTAGTGTTCTTCCCCTTGTATTTATAGTATTCAAATAAGAATATTTCGATATTCTTTATGGATAACTTCTACTTTCGAGTCTATCTATACAATAGAGAATATTTCCATAAATCTATAAGACAATTGTCCTTATCTCTAAGATTCAAACCACATAACAGAGAATATTCGCTCAGCCTTGGCTCATGGCCTTGGCATGGCTATGTGCCCTTGGCTAAGGCCTTTGTAAACACATCCAACTAAGAGGATTATCTATAAGCCCCTGTTCTAGCTAATGCTAGGCTCTAAGGAAATAAAATTACCTCTAAAAGTTTTCCCCCACTCTTCATTTTCTACTTGTAAAATTTGAAAAGTAGATAATTTCTTATGAGATTTTAGACTTAGCCTTAGTGTGGGATTGACCACGTAGACTGAATAATCGTGACCAGAGCCATGGTTATCGTCATCTTCGTTGGTCCTTGTCGCTAAGGCTTCATCTGTTGATGCATTCTTGAGGCGAATTTCTGTAGCGACATCTGGACTCGTTCGATTCTGGCCCACCATCGTTAGGGTTAGATAGGCGAGAAATTGGAGAATCTCTACCATTTCAGACTTATCATATTTTTCTTGTGCCAGATCAAAGTTCTCTCCTCCAGAAACCTTCATCTCCTTCGCGTCGCTAGTGAGTTCTTTTGCTATTTTCAGATAACTCACATTTCTTTTTTTTTTCCCTTTCTCCATAGTGCTGATCTCGTTGATGCGATTAAGGAAATCGTCACGATTTCGTTCTAGGGTTTTGCATTAGCGATCTTTTTTCGAGGGTAGTGATGCATGTTTTGACCATTCCCCTTCTGTTTTGCATATCTACAGCCACTACGTCGTCCATATCTTCAACCACTCCGTCTTTTTACTTAGGTAACTTTTTTCTTGACTCCCCTTTCCTTTGTTAGGATTTTTCTAGGGTATTTTGTGAAAGAAATTTTGAATTTCAAAGATAGTTGTATATAGAACATGTAAAAAAAGACGGTTTAAGAATATAATAATTGAGATTTTTTTTTAATTCTCAAATCTATGAAGGATATAAGCAAAAAGAATTAAAACTAGTTGACCACCCCAATGAATTGAAGAAATAGATATGTAAACATCTGAAACTCAGAGCATGATTAATGTGAATCTTTTAGGATGGGGTTTTTAGGGTCGGTTAAGAGAGGTCTCTTAATTTTTAACTAAAAAAGTTAAGAACCGTCTCTTAAATAAGAACTTTAAGAGACGGTTCTTAGCTTTTTTACTTAAAAACTAAAAGACCGTCTCTTAACCGATCCTCAAAACTCACTCTAAAAGACCCGCATTAATCATGCTCTCATAAGTTTGACTGGAGTTCAAAAGCATTTTGGTAAAATTAAAGACGAATAGTAATTTTAGTCATATAATATAGAGTGTGCCACAACTCCAAGTTAGGATATGATAGAAACGACATAAGATAAGAGATTGATAGGTAACTACAAACGTCAAATAGATTATTCTCCTTGTTCCCCTCTTATGTAAATATACAAACAATAATGGCTAACATTTGGACCACCCAACCTTACCTTTCTTTCATTCCTCTTTCATTCCTATATGCTTTCACTAATTATTTTTGCTAATTTTATACCTTTGATTGGGTAGTACACCGTCAGGAGTACTACTATAGAATAATTACAAGAATACTCACGAGTCTATTTTCTTCAAAACTTATATTTTTGTTGTCGTTGTATATCAAATACAAGTCGTTTTGAGTTAATTGGTAACACGCTATGCACTTTCATAATTTTCACAATTTTACTTGATTAGTAATATATCTCGTAAATGTCATTACAGAACATAATTACACATATCTCAGCTTTGGTTCAGAAGTTCGGTGCCAAAAGAGGACTCTATGGTTTGGTTAATAAACAAGAACGGTCAATATTCAAGCAAATCAGCTATATGTCTCTAATTTCAGAACATGATATGCCAAGCGCTACGAGATTTGATTGGACGAGGAATATATGGAAGCTTAAAAATCTCCCGAAAATTCAATCTCTCGTGGAAATATATGAATGGTATTTGAGTTGAGATGCTAAACCGGTTATTGGTTACTGAGAATGTTGTTTAACCGGCTTATATGGTTTATGATTCAATTTATATAAAGGCAACATTTAGTATTAGATTTGATGCTAAGGGTAAATAATAACAAACTTTTTCGTCTCTCCTCTCTCTCCATTTTCTCTTTGAGCTTGAGCAGAGAATCTAACATGGTACATAGCTCTTTACTTTTGTTTCCTGCTTGTTTCGTTGAACTTCTCATTTGTTAGTGTACTATCTCAACAAATCAAGTTTCGTCAATAGCAATATCAAGCTATGATCTTCTTGTTTCAATTTCATTCTGTTCTTGTCCTAGTGATTCGTGTTCATTTTGACACAATCAAGTTTCTACGATTGATTTTTTTTTTGTGGAATCTACGACAAGATACTAGTCTATGATGTCGGTATGATATGTGAATGTCGTTGCACAGGTCAATCCGATCTCTACATTAAGTTCAGATTCACCGGTGGTTGAAAGATGAACAACAACTTCCCTTCAAGATTCCAACTTAAATCCTCTCTATGTCCATAGCCCATATCATGCTGGTATTGCTCTCATTTTTGAAAAACTTATTGGATTAGGCCCACTTTAATACTTGGTGTAGATCTATGTTAATGGAGCTGGGAGGTAGGACCAAAGCAATGTTGCAGATGAAAATTTTTCACAATTAAAAATACTCATCCACATTTTGGTTCTTGGTTTCATTGCAACAACATTGTTTATACCTCGATAGTGAATTTTGTAGATAATTTTATCGCCAAGAATATTATGTATATGGATACAACTAGACAAATGTGGTTTGATATTCATGATCAGTTTAAAAAAAGCGATGGATTGAGAACTGCAGAGATAAAGCAACAAATCTATTTTGAAGTCAAGGTTCTCAAAGAGTTACACTACAAAAAAACAACCAATTTGCGAGGGACGATTTCCTAGCAATTTGCTCGCATATCACCGTTTGCGAGGAAAATAAATCGGTCGTTGATCGTTAGACGCAACACTATCTTCCTCGCAATTTCTTCGCAAAATTGCGAGGAATATAGGTAATAGTAGATTCCTCGCAAATTTGCGAGCAATCTGCGAGGAAATTGTGATCATATATAGAATCGTAAAAATTTGCGACGAAATTGCGATGAACCCTCGCAATTCCTCGCAATTTCATCGCAAATATTTTGTGAGGAATCGTCGCAATTTCCTCGCAAATAATTTGCGAGTATATTGCGAGGATTTGCGACGATTCATCGCAAAGGTTTTGCGAGTATATTGCGAGGATTTTTGACTAATCCTCGCAAATATTTGCGAGAAATTTGCGAGAGGCTCCTCGCAGTTCTCTCGCAAAATACGTTTTTCTTTAAAAAATTCATTTTAATCGAAAAATAATAAAAATAAAATAAAAATATTAGAAATGAAATTAAAATATAATTAAAATTAATAATATGAAACTTTAACATAATTAATATTAATAATCTAAAAATAAAACAATAAAAGTTTTAAATATTTTACAAATCTAAAATACTAGAAACCTAAAATCTAATTGTCGTCCGGCTTCTGGTTCTGCTGCTGTCGTTGCTGAGCTGGCCCATCCCGCAATAACCGAGCATGCTCGGCAAACTTCAAGTCGTTCTTCTCCATCCAGTCGAAGAGAAGAGCATGTGATCGAGTCCGCTCTTGGTAACCTCCTCGCGAGCCGCCACGAGCTCCGTCTCAGCCCTCTGAAGCTTTTCCTCTAGATCTCTCGAGTTGGATCAGGACGACTGAACACCGGTGGCAGCTGAAGACGCTTCGGACAACAGAGATCCAACTCCAAAAAACTGATCTTTCGACCGGGGAGCAACCTACAATATAAAAGAAGAAATTAAATATTAATAAATATTAAAATATTAAATGAAACAAATAATTTAATCAAAATAATTTATTACTAACCTCTGCGAAAATCTTCTTCTTCCCGAATTGTGAAAGACCGCAAGAATGGACCGAGCTATCCGGGTTCTCCATCGAAAGCTGGATCTCGGCCTCATCGATGCTGGTGGACCTCGGCGCAGAGACGCTCGTACTTCGCGTCGATGAACGTCCCGTCCGACCTCTTCTTCGTCTCTTCTAGCACAACTAGAAGATCCGAAATGTCCTAGTCTGCGCCCTTAGCCTTATTTACAAAAAAAATTTTAATAGCTGTTTTATTAAACAAATTAAAAAATTTTAAGCTTTTAATTATTTATTTAAAATAATTTGAAAATTTTATTTACAATATCCTGGGCCTTAGCCTTGAAAGAATCTCGGCCGACAGTGTGTGTAGCCTCGACCCTTTTTTTCTCGGGGTTCTTGCGAGCCGAGATACACTGCTCGCTCCTAGCCGTGTGGGTCCCTCCATGCGAGTGTTCGACTAGCTGGGCCCACACGTCCCCGTCTATCCACTCCGACTTAGAGTTCTTCGGATTGGCCCTCCATTTCTTTTTCCATCGCCCGACCAGGTCCGGCAGGCGGGCTTTGAGTTTTGTCTCAAACTCATCCCGGACCCGCTCGTCGTACATATGATCCCAGTTGTACGTTTGCTGGGGAAACAAAATTTAATTTTAAATTTATAGTAACTAAAAGTTTTATTTGAAATTTTTTTTAATAACTTACAACGAAGTTCTCGAACCAGCCATCGATGATAGCTCGAGGAGTCTTCGAGATGCTCGTGTACGGGCCCGAATAGTGGCGCATGAAGATCTTCGTGATCTCTTGCGCCACCTTCCCGTCTTCGTTAAACCATAATGTCTCCGCCGGTCGCTCGGGGTGAAGGATATACAAAGCTGCACGAACGGGACTACGCAAAAGATGCTGCAGCGTCATCCCCGTCGGGCGTGGTGCCGGGTCCGTCGCGGACGGAGCTGCACGGGGTGCTCCGTGCTGCTCCGGGAACGTGTCCGGCATGCCTCCGAAACTGGAAGCTCCCAGTGCAGACCGAGCGGGCTGCTGTAGATAGGCGTCGTACGAACCGAGGGAATCCATCTACATATTTACATAAGCTTTAAAACTAGATTTAATATTTATTAAAATTATTTATTATATTTTTAGTTTAATATTAAATATAATATTAATAATAAAATTTTAAGATTAATATTTATTGAAATTATTTATTATTTAATTATGTTAATTTAATATTAAATATTAATATTACTAATTGATATAAGTTATTTACATAAAATTTTAATGTAATTTAAAATCTTTCGAAAATATTTTTATAAAGAAATTATTAATTTTTATCTAAACAACCTAATCAATTCTTTTTTCAAAACCTAAATATCCTAAAATCTAACAAATACTAATCTATTTCTACCGTATAATTTTAAAAACTTACAGTACTAAAAGCCCAAAATGTTGGATTGGAGAGTTGGAGAGTTTTTTAGAGAGATAGTGTGTTTTAGAGAGAGAGAGTGTGTTTGGAGCGAATGAGGAAGGAGAAGGAGAAGGAGAAGGTTTCATATATATAGGATTTTGATTCCTCGCAATTTTCTCGCAGATTTTAGGGTTCCTATTTTTTTTTGTTTGGCGCCAACTTTTGCGAGGAAATTGCGAGGAATCCTCGCAATTTCCTCGCAAGTTTTTAAAATTTTAAAATCATTTGTATCTGGTTTAGCGTTTACGGGTTCATAGTTTTTGGAAGTGCGATAAAGTCAAATAACTATTACGATAATCATTGAAGATATTAAATTCAAATAACAAACAATTTCATCACAAGTTTAAAAAACTTATGTTGGTTTCTGTACATTATACCCTAAACTCTCGTTTTCGTTAAATTTTGCTGACAAATATTTTAAATTTATGCATTTCAGCTTTTTGTGTTACTAGTGAAAGGTATTTTTAGCTAAAAACGTGATTTTTATTACTTTTTATGATTTAGGGTTTAGTATTTAGAGTTTAGGGTAGTGATTTGTGAGGAATTTGCGAGGATTCTTCGCAATTTTTTTCGCAATATAGAGCAACTATTAAATTTAACATACTTATTATAGAGTCCAAGTTACTTATATAAGCCTTGTGAAAAATTTGGTTTTCCAAATTCTAGTTCAAATAAGTCATTTTCATCTTGAAAGACATTGTATTTACCAAATTTTAATGAACATGCATTTAATTTTTCATAAACACTTCCAAATTGTCATTTATTAATTATACAAACGTAATATATCATTAGTGTCAAAATGGTCAGATACATAAATGGAATCGTTTTCCTTGTCTGATTCTTCTTCTTCGTCATCATTATTCTCATTTGAATCACGCATAGTGTCTTCGTTGTCGCTTGAATGTACATTCTCAAAATCACATGATGCTGGGTCAACGTGTATGAAATCCTCGGTGGATTCGATCGGAATAGTCGTGTCTTCTCCTGTCCTATCCTCTTGTAACACAATGTCGTCTTCAGCTCTGGTTATACAACCCATTGGAGTCACATGGATCACAGTAAGCCATTGCTCCCATCGTTCTCTTAATCGTGGATATGGGACGAATGTCACTTGCTCTGCTTGGGGAGCGAGAACAAACAATCTGAATTTTTTATAGCGTATGTTAGCATTTACGTCTTTAACCCCCAAATTGTCCACTCGAACCCCTCGGCCGACAATTGGGTAATACTAGTCGCACCTGAACAACACACATTGCAAATTTACCACTCTGGGGTAACTGACTTGTAAAATCTGATTAATCACGCCGTAGAAGTCTGATTCCCCCGAACATAGATGCCGTAATTTGCAGATGACCTACGTGAACCATGTTGATAGGTTTGAAATGTATATCCGCGGGTAGGTTTGAACTGTATATCCGCGGGTTAAGTACATCGGTGCAGTGACTATCTGTGCAATTGGACTTTGTACAAGTTCGTGGAACCAAAGGGGAAAAGGAATATCGCTATATCCATTGTTGACATGAAATGACAGTGACATGTACGAACATTGAAACGTGTTTATAAATCAATTTCATAAAAATTGAAACGCGATATAAACTTACATAGAATTGAAGCCACTTTGCGAAATCTCTGTCTTTGTATTTCTCGTACTACGTGTCTGGTAAATTGGGATAAGACTCCCTTATTTGTGAACTGCAATAATTTTTTTTTAGTATATTTAATTAACAAAATACCTTTTTATTATCAAAATGTAAATAACGATATTTGTACCTCTCGAGCGGTTGCACGAATTCACAGTTTCGTAAAATATAAGTATGTGCACTGTGATTATATGCAAAATCTTCCCACCATTCCTCCTTTAACTTCCCCGCAAGTCGTCCAATTTGGCAGAAGATGTCAGGCACATCTGGAACATTGTACGTAGGCGCCACTCCGCCATCGTCGTATCGTCGAGGTCTATTTTTCTTTGTTTGAACCGTTGGTGGGAAGTAATACTGAGTATAGTGAGAAGTTTCCTCAATTAAGCTTCCAGCAACGATCGACCCCTCGACTCGAGCTAGATTTTTCGCTTTTTCTTTCAAGTATTTCATGTTTCGCTAAAAGGGGTACATCCATCTGAAATGTACCGGACCTGCTAGAGACGCTTCGTACGGAAGGTGAATCAGGAGATACTCCATAATATCGAAGAATGAAGGGTGAAATATATTTTCCATGTTGCAAAGAAGAACAAGAATACTACTCTCCATCTTCGCAATCCCCTTCTCAGTCAATGTCCGCGCACATAAATCGCGAAAAAATAGTCCAATGTCTGTATATGAAACAATATTTAGAGTAGTTAATTAACTTATATTTTCATGTGTATACATTAAATGAATGAAGAATGAAGATATATTTAATACCTGCTATTGCTTCGTGCACATGTTGAGGAAGTAACTCGCGTAGAGCAAAAGGTAGGAGCCGCTGCATAAATACATGGCAATCGTGACTTTTTATGCTCGAAAAGTTTTGCCCCTGCTCAACGCACCTTGAGAAATTATACACATACCCATCTGGAAACTTTATGGATGATTCTGCCCAATCAAACAGTGCTCTCTATGCTTCTGCTGTTAATCGGAAGGCGGGAACTGGTAATTTCCCATCTCTTGTAATATGCAACTCGCTCTTTGCACAAATGTCAACCAAATCACGTATTGACTTGATATTGTCTTTCGTCTTACCTTGCACATTGAGAAGCGTATGCATGATATTGTCGAAAAAGTTTTTCTCAATGTGCATCACATCAAGATTGTGCCGAACCAATTGACCTTCCAGTATGGGAGATCCCAGAAGATGCTCTTTTTATGCCAATTGTGACTTTCTAGATATCCATCAGGCATGTTCGGTCTGCTGTGTCAATTTCCACCATGCTTCACAGTTTCTTGAGCACCGTAATACTCAATTTGCTCCAACACAACATCACGAGTCATAAAAACTGGGGGAGGAAGCTTTGCAACTTTGTTCTTCCTAAACAATTTCCTGTTCCTCCTATAATGATGGGACATCGGTAGAAATGGACGATGACAATCAAACCAGCAAGGTTTACGTCCATGCTTAAGTTGAAATGCTTCAGATTGATGTGCACAATATTGACATGATAACTTTCCATGTGTTGTTCATCCATATAACATTCCGTATGCGGGAAATTTGCTCATTGTCCACATAAGTGCCGCACACATCTTAAAGTTCCTCTGTTTTGATTGGTCAAACGTACGAACACCTGCATTCCTGATGTGTCAGTATTTTAGTAGTTTTTACTACGATTTTTACACGAGAATTATGGTTTTTAGTATGTGCTCGGATTGTTTTGGCGTGGATTTGTGTTTTTTGTTATTTTTACAGGAATCGAGCTTGAATGTGCGAAAAGAATGCATTTTGGATGGATTTCAAGCGTCCAAGAAAGTGTTCGTGAAAAGCTGGAAAATACCCAGAAATTTGGACAAGGATTGACCGATCCATGTCTATGGATCGATCAATCCCTGTCACGAATTGCGGATCGATTTTACGAAGAGCCATACCGAACTTATTTCGAACCGGATTGCGATCAAAAGACCTAGACTCGTGTTTTAGCTTTCATTATGCACTTTTAGAGACTTTTAGAGAGCATAAAGAGATATGTAACCTAGGGAGAAGAAACCTCTTTGTTCTTCGATTCGAGAAGTTTCCGAACCCTTTTTACTCTTGTTTATGCTTAATACAATCATGTGTCTCATGAATTTGATCTGTGTTTTTGCAATTACCATGAGTGAGTAGTCTATTGGTTGGGTTTAGGGATTCTCACATAGGGATTCATGAATTGTTGATATAGAATCGCATGATTAGGGATTTAATCTAATGGATCTTCATCTATGATTGATCGTAATGCATGAAATTAAACTGCTCACTTAGTTTCTGTTCTTAGGTAATTTAACACCTGGAAAGTTTTGCTTAAAAGCCTGAAAGAATCTTAGATGAGCAATTCTTCTTAAGCCAATGGAAGTTGATGTTTAAGTGAATTGTGAACATATTAAACCTGTTAGTAATGCATGATTAGAAATCGAGGGTCAACGGAAGTTAATCTCGAGATTTCTAATACATAGGGCATTGATACTACGGAAGTAGATCAATTGAGTTTAAGACGGTCTCTAACTTGTTCCCTAGTCTATAATTTGAATCAATAATGAATCGTTTCCCTGAGAATATCCGATGCCCAACACTTGTTTGATGGATTTACAACCCCATTGTTGCGTTTCTGCCTTCTTTGCTTTCTTCGATATTTGCATCATCTTACAAAACATCTTGTTAGCCTTAGTCCGCTGTGGGTTATGATATATCTTCGTGCTACCTTTGGTCTCTGTGGATTCGATCCCGAACCACTACAACGTACATCTGTGCGCTTGCAGTGTTATCACGGGTGAAAACCTGAGCTATAAATTCTACAAGTGCTGTAACTCATGGATCAGAGGTTGGAGAAAAATGTCTAAAGATTTCTTAGGGTGCTTTGGACGGGGCACTCAAATGGTCAGGAACATAAACTCCCTCTGCATGCACATCTCTGGTGGGAGATTTTACAACGTCAAGATGACAGGCCACAAAGAGTAGTTTCTTCCGAACATTCCGAATGGACTGAACCCATCTGTACACAAACCAAGATATACATTTTTGCACTCGTTAGCGAAATCAGGGTATACCGTCTGAAAGTGTTTCCATGCTTTCGTGTCTGATGAATGTGTAATCTCTCCCTCCCCAGATGTATGTTGTGCATGCCACCTCATGACACCCGCTGCCTTTCCTGAAAGATATATATGCTTGAGCCTGTCGGTGATTGGCAAGTACCACATCCGCTGAAATGGTATGCGTGTACGTCCAGTTGTAGGTTGATATCTCGGTTTCCCGCAAAAGCGACACTCCTGCAACTTTTCATCATCTTTCCAAAATATCATGCAGTTGTCGATGTATACATCAATCATTTGCGATGGTAACCAAAGACTGGAAACAAAATTTTGAATTGCATAATAAGACTCAGCTGAATTATTATCCGCAGGCAAATACTCTTTAATTAAATCAGCCCATGCATCCATGCAATTTTCAGGTAAGTTGTAATCACTTTTAATTGTCATCATCCTAGATGCCAATGATAATTAGACTGACCTTGTCTATATCCATCGTAGATAGGTTGATTAGCAGCATCTAACATATCAAAATTTTTTAGCATCTACGTCCGGTTCCTCATAATATGGAACATCAGCAAATGTAGCATTTTCATCAATTGCATATGATGTTTCCTGAAATGCATCTGTAACCATATCATGAAACCTATTTTCTGTTTCATGTTGACGAAAACTTCCTCTATTTAAATTCCTACGACTAGAACTACCTTCATCAACATTTGAACTTTCCCCATGCGAAAGCCAAACATNCTTGTCAATTGAGATATACTTCTCGTTCCCACATTTAATACAAGGACAGAATATTTTACCGTGCTCTTGCGCAAGGGAATTGTTCGTCGCCTAGTAGATGAACCCGTGCAAGCCGTCTTGGTACTCTTTCGTAATTTCCCCGATATCTGGATCTCTATGCCTATACATCCACCCTCGTAAAGCAAAAATTTCATGCTCCGAACCCGACAGTTATTTCTTTTTCTGTTTAGCTTAGAGGTTTTTTTTTGAGATGTTGTGAATTATAGGGAGAGGGTGGAGTTGTATTTATAGCTATTTTTTGCGACGAATTTGCGAGGAAATATATCCTCGTAAATAGTTGTTACACATCTTGAAAACGTGTTCACCTAACTAAGAATTATCCTTGCAATTCCTTCGCAAATTTGCAAGAGATATGCGAGGAAATTACTGTCAGTCGTTGTTTCCTCGCAAAATCGTCGCAGATTTGCGACAAAATTGCGAGAAATTATTTTCGTCGCATAATTTTTGACTGATTTGCGATTAAACTGTTTTTCCAAGCAACTTCCTCGCAAATTGATCGTAAATTTGCGAGGAATATATTTTCCTCAAAAATTGGACACTAATTTGCGACGATATTTCGAGACAATATTATTCTCGCATATTTGCGACTAGTTTGCGAGGAAGCTATTTTTCCAAGCAGATTCCTCGCAAAATCGTCCCAAATTTACGAGGAAATATTTTCCTTGCAAATTTTCCTCGCAAATCGTCTGTTTTCTTGTAGTGTTAGTAAGTATTACACAAGGCTTAGACAACAATGGGAATAGCGTAAGAATCATGAAAGTCCACATTCCTACTATAGTGGTAAGAATGATTGTGCAAACTTTAAGAGATTGGCACATCGTGATGAAGAAGATCATGTGTTGAAATTTTTGATGGGGTTGAATGATATCTACACGGCTACAAGAGGACATATATTGATGATGGAGCCTTAACCATCAATTTCCAAAATATTCAATCTAGTCTTACAAGAGGAAAGTCAGAGATCTATGAAACAAGGACATTCAACAAACCAACCTGTTTTTCAAACTTCTAATTTGGAGAAGTTCTCTTTTAAATAACCAATTGTTGCATATGTGAATGGATACAAACCTATAAGATATCTCATATGCTCACATTATGTAGCTGTTGGACATATAGTTAATAGGTGCTATAAGTTGCATGGGTATACAAAAGGTTGTAATATCCTAATTTCAGTAAGACTCAACAACAACCTTTGAATAATGCATATCATCAGCAAATTTCTAATTCTGCATATGTGATGTGTCTGTATTTTCATGCATTTTTAGGATCATTTTATATGTTTTTTCATTAGGTTGTATATAATGCATTTAGTCCTGGAGTACATGTAGTTTAGAATTTTTTTTTATCTTTTCATCATATTTCTTTGCATATATAGGTATTAACCTTGGAGAAAAAAATGGATGGCTTGGAGGATGGATTCTAGATGGACTGATGAAGAAGAACCACGACGAAGAAGGGCTAAAGGCATTTGGAGAAGATAGGAGTAAAGGACCAAGAAATGGAGTAAAGAAGAAGGAGGAATCTGTAAACGCCACCCACCATCGACCAAGATGATCGATGGTATGCAACAAATGGTCGTTGGTGGGCTGCAAAACCTCTAGAATCTGGAAATGCAAGCCACCATCGACCACGATACTCGATGCTGGGCAACAAATAGTCTATGGCTTGCCTCATTTCAACTCTTTTGCAATTAGAGCAACATTTCCACTTCCCCATTTGTATAAATGCCTCCTAAACTATCTAAGAACATAATATTCATTTATGCTTGATTTCTTTTAAGGATTTTAAGAACTTTTAGATCTCTTTGCTTTTTTGTTCAGTATCATAACTTTGTAAACACTTTGATTATTTCTATTTAAATTTATGTCTTTTGTTTCTTCCAACTTTTTTATTTCTTTGTTTATAAGATTATGAGAGCTTAAAGACCCAACATTCGTCTTTGGATTTCCATGGATCGCAGTGAGTAGATTTCTATAGAATCTTGAGATCTAATAGGCGACGGTTAAATATACGAGTGTGATGGATATTAGGCTAGATTTTGGCATAGATTTCTACTAGGTTTTGTTTGGTTCATTGTAAAACAGTTATGCTTGCATTTACCGCCTAGTAAGTGTTTAATAAAATGATTGAGAGAAATTAACTTATGTTTTTCATCTTGACTCACGAGAGTAGAGTACTATGGATGTTATATGGCTAGAAGGACTAGTGGAATACTATCATTTACCTACTTAGATGGATAAAAAGCGAAAGTTGAGTCTTGTAGTATGCATGGGTGAATAGATCTTCGCCATGGGAGAGGGTAGATCGAATAAGAAGGGATCTTTGGCCTAAGGATAACTTTAATAGTTTAATAAAGCCTAGATAAGATCCATTATAGTTCTAGATCGACCCTGAACTAATTGATATGTCTCAAAGATTGGATCTTCATTATTGCAAGAACTTAAAGTTTGTTCTATTATTGCTTTTACTTATTACTCTTTATGATTAAGCCTTTTTTATGCATTTTACTTATGTTTGATTGTGTTTATGTTTAGATTAAGTTGTGATTTGTGACATTCCCAACCTTACTCGAATTCCCTAGACTATGAATCCTAGTGCATTCTCTTTGTTTATCATATAACTTAAAAGCCATCAATCCATGGACGATAACATATAGTGCTGCAACAAAACAACCGTCTCTTGCGGATTAGATGAGTTTGACTTAGGTTTATAAATTTAAATTTGACTTTAAGCATGTTACAAAACCGCTTTATCAAGTTTTGGCGCTGTTGCACAAAAATTTAGACTTTAGCTAGAATCTTCATAGTGATTTCTAGAATTCAAAGAAATAAGTTTTATTTTATTTGTTTTATCCAAGATCTAACTTTCTTTTGTTACTTTTATTTGATTTGTGAAGGCATATAATCCCAAGGTCTAAAAGTGTACAAAATACAACAGTTCTTGACACGGATCCTACACACATTGAAAGGGAGAACCAAGACAAAGAAGAGCTAGAGAAATAAAAGCCCATCTACATAGATTAGGAATGAATCAAGCAATGGAACAAGCTAATTGAAATCAAGATAATCATCCAATCCATCCACCTAGAGGCGAAGAAACGATAGGAGAAGGTGATGAACCGTTCACTAATGCAGCACATATGGGAATTCGACCTCCACCAATTCGCAAAAAAATAATTTTGAGATCAAGTCAAGCTTGATTAGTATGGTCCAAAATTCTCGTTTCTTCAGCTTAGGATTGGAGACCCTCTTGAGCACTTTGGAAAACTTTGAAGGGTTGTGTGGAACGGTGAAGATCAATGGAGTAACGGAAGATGTGATCAAGCTAACTTTGTTCCCATTCTCTTTGGGATAAGGCCTCACAATGGGAGAAGAGTGTTTTGAAATCTTCAATCAAAACATGGGATGAATGAAAGAAATGATTTCTAGATAATTTTTTCTTGCCTCAAAGGACGTAGAAGATAAGAAATGAGATATCTTCATTTAAGCAAGAAGGAACCGAGAACTTATATGAAGCTTGGGAAAGATTCAATGCATATATTAGAAGTTTTCCTCATCATGGGATTACGAAAGGTAACTTGCTACAAATATTTCATAGAGGAAACCATGAGAAATTCCGTCTAGCTTTGAATACGACATCTATGAGAAGTTTTGCTATTCTATTCATCGAGCAAGGAGAGAAGCTCATTGAGAATCTAGCTCAAAGCGATGATGAAGCGAATTACGCCCGAACCATAAGAAGTTCAAGTTTGAATGATGACAAGATTAGAGAGCTTAACGAGAAGATGGACAAGATCTGTCGCCAAACAAAGAGAGGAGTTCATTTTCTTGAAAATTTTTTTGAAGGAGAACAAGGTGAAGAGATTCAAGAAGAAGTGAGATATATCCAATTAGGATATTATTAAAAGCCTTTCTATCAAGGATATAAGCCTTACAACAAAAACTTAGTCTATAAATGCACAAATGTGGAGAATCCTCAACACCAAATCTACCCTCCAAAGACTAACAAACAAGAATTGAAACCAAATTAAGGCTACTACAAAAAGCGTCAAAAACTAAGTGGTTCTTCAAAAGAAGATAAGAACCATGACATACCTAAGAAGATACTTGAAGGGCAAAACGAGACCAAGATGGATCTCAACAAGAGGTTCGGTTACATAAATGTGAAGATTGATGCCATGTATAGAGACATGAATATCAAGCATGGTGCTTTGGTTTCTCATGTCAAAGTCATCAAATCCCAACTACAACAAGTCATGAGGATCAATTAAGGGCTTTTCAACATATTCTTGGAAGAAATCCATGATATTTCTCACCCATGGGAAGGTATCGTCTTTACTCTAGAAGATGAGAAAATCATTAACGATTTTGAAAACCTATTGTTGGACCCTACTGGTGACGATTTTGTTGATGAATTGGGAGTTGATATTGTTAGAAACTCTCTTGATAAGGAAGTTTATGCCGAATCTCACCTAGATCTCGATGGACCTATTGTTCCTGATGGAAAGGAACTTGAGAAGAAAGACACTCTCGTTCTTGATGGAGTTATCAATTTGAATGAAGAGAAGAAGAAGCATTTGATTGTTGAAAATGCAAAGGTATAATCTAGTGTTTCAAGCAACAAGGATGAAGCACTTGAGAAGAAAATTAAGGAACCAAAGAATCATAGGTACATGCCTAGAGAGAAGGAATTGAGTGAATTAGAATACCCTATCTTGAGGTTGTCGGTTTTTTAGTCTGAGCTACCATATCCTTAACGTTTTAAGAAAAAAATCTTGGAATTGTACTATAGAAAGATGAAGACCAATGTTGACTTACACATTCCAAGTGAGTGGTTCAAGGAAGCAAAGACCAATTAAAAGGTTAAGGAGAAGCTTGAAAAGGCATTGGCTCTAAGAGATAAGGTATAGAAGGTGATGCAAGTGAATGGTATCCCAACTACTGGAGCGGTTGAGAAGTTTATGGAAAAGAGCGAAGTAGAAGGAAGATTTTTAATTCCTTGTGCTCTTAAGGAATATAATTTCAAAGATGCATTAGCAGACACTGAGGCAAGCTTGAATGTGCTATCTCTTGATCGAGTTAAGGAGGTTGGATTCCAATACCAAATCAAGGAAAGGAGCGGATCCGATTTTGTTAGGATATGCCTCGAGGAAAGTACCAATAGGAAGGTTTGAAGATGTTGAGCTAAGGGTGAACAACAAACTAGTAAAGTCTGACTTTGTAGTGATGGATACTAAATTCAATCGAGCCAAGTTTCCTATGATATTGAGAGAGCCTTTTCTCATGACAACCAGTGTGGTAATAAACTTTTTCTCAAAGGATCTCATTTTGAAAAAAATGGATTGATAGTTCATGTTTTCACCCGAATAAACTATTGTACGCGCACATATACGTACGTTGTAGTGGTTCGCAATTGAATACACAAAGACCAATGATCATAAGAAAAGAAATGGCTCAATCATGAGCTAAGATGAAAAAAATTAATGGTGATGCTAAAATCGAAAGTAAAGCAAACAAAAGCAGGAAAGTAAACAAACAATTGTAATCAATTGAGAAAAACACTGGCACATGATATTCTCAGGGAATTGATTTTATCAGGACTGTAAATTTGTTGTTGGGGAAACGTTTAAGAACCATCTCGAAATCGAATCACTAAACTAGAATTAATCCACTTCCATAGAGCTAATTTACTATCTGTTAGGATCCTAGACACTAACTTCTGTTGAGTTTTAAATGCTAAACATGCATTATAACATGTTTGATAAGTTTAACAAATTGCTTAAACATCAACTTCCGTTGGTCTAAGATAATTTGCTCATTTAACATTCATTTAGACATTTCATCGAACACTTTCAGTGCGTGAAATAATGACGTGGGCCAAGTTTACAATTTTTAAACCTAAAGCCCTACATTCAATCCCGCAAGAGAACATGGTCAGTCGTAGTACTTTAGGGTCGTCCAAGGATTTAGAGGCTCAACTAGTAGAACCTAAGCAAAGAGAATGCACTAAGAGTCCTAGTCTAGGGGGCGATTTAGTAAGGGATTGTCACGGGTCTCCACTAATCTAATGGTAATCAAGGCCAAAAATTTTGATAACTCACAAAAGAAAGTAATAAGAAAGATAACAAGAAAGTAAACCAAGAAATGAGTAAACTTGGATATAATCAAATAAAAGATAGGATCTTGAGACAATGTTTATGAGTTCGGGTTCAATCTAGAGATATGATGGACTTTGGTAAGGCTTTATTAGAGGATCGAAGCTATTCATAGACCAAAGATCCCTCTATTATCGATCAACCTACTCTCGTGACGAAGATCTATTCACCAATACACATTACAAGGCTCAACTACTCTCGTTTGTTGCCTATCTAAACGTGTATGTGATAGTGTTTCTCAAGCCCTTCTAGCCATCTAGAACCTAGGTAACATTCACTCTCATGGGCTGAAGTGAAAGACATAGATCTAGTTCTCTCAAGCCTTTCATCGAACATTTTCTAGGCGTCAATGAGCAAGCAAATAACTATGAAGAACTAAACTAGATCTAGTAGGAATCTATGCTAAGATCTAGCCTAATAATCCATCACAACCCTAGATCTATCCCTAGCCTACCATATCTCAAGATCCAAGATGGATCTACTCACTAAGAGTCATGGAAATCCAAAGACAAGAGATGGGTCTTTGAGCTCCCATGGTCTTAGAAGAATAGATCTAGAGAAAGAGATGACGGAGAAAATATCCAAATCACTCAAGGAAAATAAAGAGTTATTACAAAGTTCTTATATCTCAAAATGAAAGAAAATATAAGTGTTCTTAAGCATAAGTTGTGATATCTTTGTTCTTGGTACATAAGGGGCTATATATACTAAGGGAAGGAGAGAGGAAGCCCCAAAAAGGGTCTTTTTCACGTCAAGGTTGCCTGGCATCGACCCAAGGGAGGCTAGTATTGACCCATGGGTCCATGCTAGGTCACGTTGGGCAGCAACTCTGTCAAGGGAGGCCACCATCGACCCAAGGTAGGCCAACATTGACCTTTGGGTCGATGACAGGGTCCCTTGGAAGCTTATTGTGTCTTCTTTCTCCTCTTTGATGTCTTGTTTGATCCCAACTTCTTCCACAGTGTTTAGATCCTTTTTTCCTTGGTTTTTAGCTCTATTTCTATCTTAGATTCACCTCTAGAGCCTCCATGAATCCATCTTGAAATTGCACCTGCAAATGCAAAGAAAATGGTATGCAAATGCAATATGCTCCTAAACTAGACTCTAGACTTAAACTAATGCATTCTAGGACTTATATGCAATATTTACAACCTAAATAAGGATGAAACTAAGCTAAAATGCATCAAAAAATGCATGAAAATATGTACACATCAACACCCCCGGACTTGTCCTTTGCTTGTCTTCAAGCAAACAAGAAAGACCAAACCCGAAAATAAGGTTTGCAAGTAGGAACTCAAAACCAAGATAAGAAAAGTAATACCTTATGCCCAATATCCTCAAAATAAGTAAAATGGTGCAAAGATCATCTAAGAGCCTAAGTACTTCTCCATGATCATCACAAAACCAACTCTTAGAATCTAAGCTAAGCATCCATAAACTATCCCATCGCCAATTCCTTTTTACATTCAATTAGGCTTAGGCATGAGTTCTTTACCTATGGGAAATGCATCTTATCCATTCGGTTAGGAGTTCTAAGAAGGGTTTTAATGTAAATAAGTGTGAAAACAAGAGATTTCTCTCGATTTAAAGTGGTTTCTCTCTAACAAAGTAGTGCAAGACAATAGGTAAAAGTAAGGTGGTAGCCGAACAATTCACGCATACAAAGCATTTACTTCCTCTAATTGTTCCCACCCCGTTGCTTCCTAAGGATCTAGACACTTACTTGATATAATACCCATCCTAAATCTAGAAACCATAAACTTTAATTAAACCAAACTCACTCATTCTTTTTCTTTTTGTAGAAAACTAGAGATTTTTAAACTTTTAAAATTCTAAGCTACTAACCTTCTTTTAAATTCTAAGAGCCACTATCTAATCACTTGGATTCTTTCTTTCTTTTTCTTTTATGGTGGACTCTCTAAGCTTTTGGTTTCTAAGGTTAGAGCTTAATCTAAATAATAATATCTAGTGTCTATTTTCTTTCACTTCTTTTTCTTATCTTTTTTGATTTTTCCGTCTTTTCTTTTTCTTATTGAAACAACCTAGGATCATATAAGCACTAAGGAACATCTACTTAACTCAATACTCACTAACCATTCCCAAGACTTAGACAAACCCAAAACCACAAAGATTTCCCCCTCCTATAACTCTAGTTAGCCTTAAAGTGAGGTTAACGCTAAGGAAGTATCCTCTTTTTCGTTCAAATTCAATTCACTCGGGATTTTGCCCGTATGTGCACTTTCCTAAAGAGGCCTCACATATCAAAATAATAGGAGGTTCTGAAGGAAAGGTTTAAGGGTTCACAAGGGTATGTCACTACTCTAAAGATGAGAGTAGCCATTTGAGCTAAGAAAGAGTGGTAAAAGATGGTTAAAACATAGCTCAAATGTAGTGATTTCCCATGGACAAGTATGACAAAGCCCATAAGCAAGATGCTAATATTCATTAAAAAGTCATCTTAGATAGAAATTGACTCAAAAGATAGCTTACTTCCACATTCGCAAAGACCTTTAAGTGGTCAATTCCAATCAATAATTTTTCTAAGACAAAAAGTGGTCTAGGCAATATCTTACTTCTAGTGAGGGCATTATTCATTAAACAAAATTCATCTATCTATGAGGTAGTTTCATCATTGTTCCCTATGCAACATACAATCCTATATGCTCATACAAACTAAGTATTTGTGGGAACAAAAATTCTCACTGTCAATGTTATGTGGTTCACGGACTCT
>OVAN01003891.1:0-27486 GCA_900406275.1 Anastatica hierochuntica
TTAAGGGATAGGTGGATAAGATGGTATGTGGATATTTAACTTAGGTGCCTAAAGATAGTTCTTGTGATGAGTATGGCTAAGTACATTGAGTATTCATGATTTTTGCACTATAATACTACTCTTTAGGACATTGGGTTGAAGGCATTTCTAGACATACTTTGGCTTGGATTCTCATTTTCAAACCTNTGGATTTGATCTTGGTTGTTTGCTTAAGGACAAGCAAAGGACAAGTCCAGGGGAGTTGATGTGTACATATTTTCTTACATATTTTGATGCATTTTAGTTTAGTTTCATCCACATTTAGGTTGTAAATATTGCATATAAGTCTTAGAATCAATAGGTTTGAGTCTAGAGTCTAGTTTAGGATCATTTTTGCATTTGCATATCATTTCCTTTACATTTGTAGGTACAACCTCTGAAGACAAATTTGAGAGCTTGAGATGATAGATTCTAGAGGCTAAAAAGACCAAGAATCAAAGGGATTTTAAGGCTAGAAGCATTAGAAGAAGATGGGATCAAAGGAGGCCATCAAATGGAGAAGAAACAAGCCACAAGCTTTCACAGAGACCTAGCATCGACGCTGGCTTCCCTTGACAGTCTTGCTGCCCAACGTGACCTAGCATCGACCTAGGGATCAATGCCAGCTTCCCTTGGGTCGATGCCAGACAACATTGACAAGAAAAGTAGCTTCCTTTCACCTATAAATACCCATTTAACCTAGTTTTATGCATCCAAGACTTTTACAACTATTCTCCTTCTTCAAGATTGAGTTTTTATGCTTTCTATATTGATCTTTTAGATCAAGAGTTTCTCTTTTTAAGTTTGTATCTTGGATCAAACATCTATCTTTATCTATGAAATCTATCTCTTTCTCTTCATCTCTTTTCTTTTTCTTTATGTTGTGTAAGTAGTCTTTTTGATGGAGCCAAGGATGTTTATATCTACTTAGATTATATTGTGATATGGTGTTAGGGATAGCTAATCTTAAGTTTCCTAAGGAATTTGGAGTGCTTAATGCTAGGTT
Source organism: Anastatica hierochuntica (assembly GCA_900406275.1). Classification (NCBI taxonomy): domain Eukaryota; kingdom Viridiplantae; phylum Streptophyta; class Magnoliopsida; order Brassicales; family Brassicaceae; genus Anastatica; species Anastatica hierochuntica. The sequence goes on from OVAN01003891.1 coordinate 1,025, forward strand.
TTAGAGTAGCTAACTAAGATCTAGGCTTGTATGCCCGAGAGATGTTCGATGAAATGCCTAGGAGAACCAAATACTTACTATTTCAATCTAGCCGATGATAGTTGTTTGCTAGATTGATTAGTAACTATATGGGCTTTCTCCTAATGATTCCTAATCGATTTATCATTTGCAACAAACAAGAGTTGAGTGAATGCGATTTATAAGGAAATGGCCTCTTGCCATGAGAGTCGATTAGGCTAGTATTGCCTTTGGTCATGGATTTGTGCTCAATAGCTTGATCTAACACCACTATCACCATCTTTCTAAGTGGATCAATTATAACATCTTTTGGTCCATCATCTTAGTTTATAGTCCATTTCAAGTTAGCATCTTTAAGTTTATGTTTGCTTTCTTTATTTAAGTTTATTGTCTTTATTTAAGTTGTTTGCTTTCTTGCTTTGCTTTAGTTTATAGTTTATTAAGAAAACNTGTTTACTTTCTTTCCTTGCTTTCATTTCTAGATCATTAAAAAACAAAAACAAACTCCAACCTTTCGTATTTTCTTAGATTAGGCTTGAGTGTGTATTCCCAATGCTTAGATCTATCTAGCTAAGGTTTGCTCCTTGTGGTTCGACCCCAAAGTACTACAATGACATATCCGTGCACTTGCGGATTGTGTGATTGTTAGGAAACGAGCTTAGAAATTTAAAGCTTAGTTGTTCGTTTTCTAGCGACTCAACAGACTTCGAACAGTTCAAGCACGCGCAGCTGTCCTTCGAGGAGTATCGCGGGTGTCGTGGTTCCGTGGGTGCTTTGTGGCGTATCCAACTTCTCGATTACTCCTATTGCACTGAAATGGACAAGATGTCCGGTCATATGAAGAAGTGCGAGAATGTGGAGTCTTCAATCCCTCCGATCGAAAAGACAATATGGGAGCGGTGGGCCCTTATTCCCGTCTCTCCTAACTTGGAGGAAGTCAGAACCACTACCCGGGGCAAAGAGGATGCGGTGGACCAAGATTCGAACCTGTTTGGTGCTGGTGACTTCCCGATATTCTGTTATTACGAGTATGATTCATGAGTAGTAGATGTTTGTACATGGAAAGAGCATGTTCCCTGTTTAACTTATGCTTTTGTTTTGGCCGAGTGTGGCAGCTTTTAGTTTGTCAGGGTCGGCCGCATATGGCTTTGAACCCCCGCTATCTTGTGATTTTTAATGGATTACGTTTCTAGTTTTATCAGTACACGAGTAATATGGAGACAAGATTATGAGTCGTTGCCTCATATCTAACTCTTGGATAATCGCTATATCCGTTTGTCCATTTCGGATGTGAGTTTTCAAAAGCTGGGTTTTTCGGGTTTTAAAGACTTGCGAATATAAGCGACGAGACAAGTTTTGGGATCTCGTATCATTTAGATACTATGTCTAGAGATGTTTGGGACCAGTGTGCTGGGTTTAGGTCAAGACCTAGGTTTACTCTCAACTTTAGGGTGTGCGGTGACTAATTTCGGCTTATGTTTCCCGTTCGCGATTTCGACCTGGTTCTGTCTCGATATTGAAGTTTTCGATAAATTCTCGACTTATATGACTTGCATCAATCGGGAACCGAGCATCTCTCCTAAGACAATTTCAAAATCGTCTGGAAGTGCTGAAAAAAATTTCGGTTCTTATAGCGCTTTTATCCTTGTGTCAGATGTATGAGAACCGACTCTTCGTGAAGAGTAGGTTAAGGTAAGTGATTAATTCGTCCGTCGGGGCTAATCGACGGGTACGAAGTAGGAACAAGTACTTGTCTTTTTCTCAGTAGGGGTTTGATTTATAGTCTTGCGACGACATTTTTTAGAAGCTTTTATCGAATTCGGAAATGTGTTCCTTGGAAATTTGCAACGTCTCGCTTTTTCTCGAAAATTTTTCCGTTTAGTGGTAGAACATTTTAACGAACATGTTCTAGTCAAGATTCGTTAAGAAGGGTTTTTCATATGATTTCCATTTCCGAGTTATACGAAAAAAAGATTTTATTACTAAAACGTATCGAAAAGTGTCGAGTACAAAATGTGGGAGTATACGAGTATACGTATACCCACTCCCCCCCCCTTTTTAGAGAGGGGGACAACTGAACTCCTCTTATGAAGAGTTGCCTACGTACCTCATTCGAGGATAAAACTGTCTCGTAGTTCAGTTTGTTGTCGTGAGTGATTACTCTTTTGGCATTGTTTCATCGACGGTTTCATTCGCGATGACTTCATCTGGGTCGATGACTCTCTCTGGTGTCAAGAACATCGTTTTGTCGAGAATGTTGTGCTCAGAAGTTTGATTGTTTCCTTCGGACTGAGCCGTTTCTTAAGTCGATGATTTTGGCGTGCCTTTTTTGAAGTGTTTTCGGCTGACGGTCGAGTTTTTTTAATATGTTTGGGTTTGACTATGAGCGTCATTGCGACTTTTCTTAGCTTATGCTCAGCGAGGAAGCAGAGTCGCGATTTTTTTTGGCATCCCCAAATTGCGGCAATTCCTTTGGGACTCAGGAATTTGATGCTTAAGTGGTTTGTCGACGGGAATACCTTCATGGAGTTTATCCATGGTGTTACCATGATCACATTATAGATGGCAGGATGGTCGACGACCACAAAATCGATGACTTTCGTGATTTCCTTGGCCATCACCGGGAGCGAAATCGATCCGAGATTCATTAACATAATACCGGAGAAACCTGTGAGTGGTTTCGGCGCCAGTGTGACCTTGGATACGTCGATATTAATCCTGTTGAGGGTATCGCAGAAGATAATATCGACGTACTTCCTGTATCGATGAGGACCCTCGCGACTTCGAGGTCTTTTATGACAAGGTCGTTCACGAGGGGATCGCTATGAGGTTTATCGATTTCGATAGTTTCACATTCCTCGAAAGCAATAGAGTCATTTACGATGTCGAGTGGCATAGACTAGTTTTCACTTGACTCGGCCTTTCGGTTGTATGCCTTTATCGACGAGACAGTGTCACGGAAGTATTGCGACCCTCCAATGATCATACTTACTCTGCGGCGATTGGTGTCATTGCCTTTGCCATCACGTCTCCTTCTGTGTTTTCCGTCCGCTTGAGTTCCTTGAGACGTGGCATCTCTTGGGGGTGCCTTATTGGTTTTGGGTTGGCAGTCTATATCGCGCATGAGATATTTTATGCTGGTTACGTCTGAGATTTCCTCCGCGAGTAGTTTTGTCGTTAGTCTTGCTCCAAGAACCTTGTAGTTTGCAGTGGAGTGACCTTTCATTTGGTGTAACTCGCAGAAGGTGTTCTCATCGTACGACGTGTTCTACATCCAGGTGTTCCCCGATGTTCTCCCTTGTTCGGATGGGGAGTTAATAGCGTAATTATGTGCCCCATGGACGTCTTCTCCCTCGTGATGGACATATTTGTCGTTACGAGGGATCTTCTTTTTCGTCTTCTGCTCTGAGGTAGCGTCTTTTGAGGATGCCTTCATTGGTTTGTGTTTAGGTGATAGAACTTTCATTTCTTCTTCGATGATGATGAAGTTCGTAGCCTTATGAAGCACATCTTGAATCGTGCGTGGTTTTTCGGGAGCTATCCACTTCTTGATCTTCGACTTGTACTAGAGAGTTTTTCTGAGCGTGTCTACTGCCACCTTGTCGTTGATCCCGCTAACTCTCGACATCACTATCTTAAACCTTTTCATGAAATCTTGGAGAGATTCGTCCTCTTTTTGGGACAGGCTCCATAGATCAACGTCAGAGGTTTCTCTATCCAATAACATGGAGTATTGTTTGAGAAATTCCGAGGAGAGTTTTCGAAAACTTCCGATGGATTTTCTTCTTAGATAGGAAAACCACTCGAGAGCCGCTCTTTGGAGATGTTCGACGAAGAGGTGGCAGAAGCCAGCGTCTTTTTCGCCTTCCTTGAGTTTGGATATCGCCATTGCGATCTGGAAAGACTGTAGGTGAGCTTTCAGATCAATGGTTTCGTAATACATTTGGATTTTCACCTTTCCGGGATCTGAGACTTTAGTATTGGTTATGTGAGCAGTGAATGGAGTTTTCCGAGCCTCTTCGAGGAGCCTATCGATCTCTGGTGTGGCACTGGTCACATGGTGAATTTGCGATTTCACCGCTTTAACCTTTGTCGCTGTTTTCGTGATGTAGTCACGGAGATTGCGAATCTTGTCAAGATCATCGTTAGTTGTTTTACGAGACGGTCAGCGTGCACTGCGAATGACTCTGGCTTGCTCCTTGGCCCGTGTCTCTAGCTCTACTTAAAAGATATTTCTTCTTCTTTTGTCTTGGGTTCATTGAGCTGAGAGTTTTGCCATGTTGTGCGGCCCTTAACCCTTCTTGGGTGTACGTCAGCGTCTTCATCCGTGGGATCAGATTGATCGATGAAGTTCAAGTCGATCTGCTCGACTTTGTTTTCTTCCGTCTCTTTCTCGAAAGTCGAAAGGTCATCCACGTTGTTCTGTGTTGCGACAGGGGTGATTTCGTCGGGATTTTGTTCTGATGGTTTTTCCTGCACGTTCTGTGGTCTGTCGAGCGGAGTTGTGAAGTCGAGTCTTCTTCTGCAGATTTTGGTAGCTCCACGCAGAAGAATGGTTTTAGTCCTCGCGGTTAGGGTTTCAACCTGTTTAGCGAGAGAGCTAGTTAGTTTATCTTGTTCGATCGACTTCTTTTCGAGAGTCGAGAACATCTTTTTGACCTCCTCAAATGATGCGGTGTTTGCGTCAATGTTGACCGCAGTGTCATTCGTAGCCGGAGTGTTTTCAACGTTGTCTTTGGCGCTGTTGTCGTCACGAGTTGGTTGATTGTTTTGGTCGTCTGTAGTCATATCTGATCTAGCATTTTGCGACTGTGAGTTAGATTGATTCGTTCCCCTCCTTCAAGTGCCAAACTATGGGAACCGAAATTCACACTGTCGATTTTCGTAATTGGAGGAAAGCCAAGAAACCCTAACTTTCCTTGAGGTCCCGGATTTCTGCTAAGCCAAACGTCAAGAGATCAGAATACAAAATAACAGACGAAGTAAAAGTAAAAAAGGAATCGAAACAAGATTTGAGCAATCGAGATCTTATTCTGAATCTGTGTGTGAGTGTTATAATAGCTAATAAGCCTTGGCCGCAAGAGATGTAAGTGAGTTCCCTAGTTCTAACAACGTAAGACTTGTAAACCTAGTTGAGTCGCACCTCGCTACCAAAAACAGGAAAATAACCTAATCGCTCTAAGTGCTAAGTTCTGTAGAAATTTTTGTGTCCTTGCGTCCTTCTCCTTCGCCTCTCTTATATATGCCTTTGTAGGTCAGTCAACTTTCCTTTTCTGCCCTTGATTCGAGTTTATCCTTGCGCGAAAATATTCCTTATATGATCGAGTATATCGTTCTTCGAGAATATTCCTTATCTTCTCGATTTTCCGTATTTATCTCTAAACTTGACTTTATCGTCTTTTCCATTTATCTTTCGCGGAACTCGGGTAAATCGTCAACGTAGTTTTGCCCATTCTCGTCCGAAATTGTAAGTGGACCTTTGTCGCGTTTTGGGCCTTCTTGGGCCGTTTTGCGATTAAGTGATTTTTACTATTTCTTTCGGAGAAGTCACTCTTCGTGCTATTACACGGCGATTGTTTTGTGGAATGATAAGACCAATCGTATAGTTAAGATAATATCGGTGTTCGAGTTAACCGTTATCATTTTATACGATCGATACGAAGTTTTTACGAAAAGAACAAGTCTTTACAATTGTTATCGTGAAAATTTAACGGAAATCCCAATCGAGATGAAACGAGAGACAGTCAAGTCAAGATCCAAAGGAGAGGAAGATGAAGAGAATGTGGTCTAGTCAACCATGGGCGACTAGACATTATCCGTGTCTAGTCGCCCGTGGGCAACTAGACTTTGTCCAGAGTCTAGTCTCCCATGGGCGACTAGATTTCGTGATGAGTCTAATCGCCCACGGGCGACTAGAATTTGCTCGTGTCTCGGGAGTGATGCGGTTATCCGATGTTTACGGTGATTGTATATCGCCCCGAAACTTATCTCTGGAAATCTTTTGGGAGTTATTTGGAAGTCTCGGGCGTTGATTTCGATACTTTCTGTGTCCAGTCACTCGCGGGTGACTAGACTTCGCGGAGTAACTGTCTACGGTCGACTGAACGTGGAGTTTCAATGTTTGGTCAGGAGAAGATGGTTTAGGCGATAAGAACCTCAAATTTGATAGTTTCCTTATGTTCTTTGTTTCCGAAAGAAAAACAATATTTTTGTGGTGCTTTTTAGGTATTGATTTCATCGTGACCGTTTTGACCCCCAACATGCTATCGAAAAGAAATTTTAAAGAATGGCCTTTGATAAAAATCACTACAAAATTTGAAGATCGAAAGTGACCTCGAGCCTTGGAAGGTTCATATAGATGCCCAGGTAAAGTTCAAGAAAGATCACAAACTCTGTCTAGTGGCTAAAGGGCTGAACTTAAAGCATCAAAACCCAGGAGGGATGCGTAATACCTTACCAAGAGCATGGAATCTGCTAGGAAAAGTTGAGGGCCAAGTTAATGAAGATGGAACAATCAATTTCTACTTCCGCAATGAACACCAAATGATTTCTGCTCGTGAAAACCAGCCTTATACTTTCAAGGGTTGGATGGTGGCACTCGATCGCTGGAGCAAAAGAACATGGCCTAACTTCTTGAGATCCATTCCTTTCTGGGTAAGGATTGATAACATCCCAACTCAGTATAGAAGGAGAGAAATAGCTGAAAGTATTGCATCTAATCTGTGTCATGTGTATGAACCTTTAGTAATAGAACCAACTCAATACAGACCAGGCGAGGTATGGGCTAAGATAGATTTTGATATAGAAAGTAAGATCTCTTTGGCTCGTAAGGTTAACATCTTCATACAAGAGCAAGCTATAGAGTTGGAATTTAAGTATATGGATCTGCAGAAATTTTGTACTACCTGTGTCAGCCTAAAGCACGATGCCCACTCATGCCCTCAGATGAATGAAAAGAATGGCTTTCAGAAGCGTATGCTGGAGTTAGGTGAACAACAGGAGAATATCAACCGTATTCAGCAGACTAAGGATCAAATCCAAGTTGAGGAAAAAAGTATAAGAGATTTGAAGGGGAAAGGTATCATGTCTAATCAGGAAGAGCCAATAGCAGAAGGTCAAGTTATGCTAATGGAACTTCTTGCGAGACTGCAATCAAATGAAACCAAGGCGTTAGTCATTAGGGAAGATACAAGTTCTCAGGTTGAAGGTAATAGTACAAAATTGGATGTGGATAAAAAAGGTAAAGGAGTGGTGATAAAAGAAAGTGGAAACAAAAGGAAAGTAGATGATGAATGGGCAATTGGAAGCTCTGGTACTAGCTGGCAGAAGACTTCACCAGATGACAATGATAAGGGGAGGGTAGTAACCCCTAAACCACCCCTGCAGCAATGAAGCTCACACACTGGAACAGTCAGGGTTTAAAAAATACTCTGACTGACTATTTTTTGGCTAATATATGTAAGAAGTATGCTCCTAATGTTTTGGTCCTTATAGAAACAAAAAATAAGAATGAATATGTCTATAGTCTAGGTAGAAAGTTGGGGTTTGATCACTTTTTTGTCTACCCAACAGTAGGTACTAGTGGTGGCTATGCTATCTTTTGGAAAGTTGTTGTAAACATAGAAGCATATGGTATAAACTTCTATTTGAACTACGTTTATGGACATTCTTATAGAGCTTTTAGAAATAGACAATGGAGAACAATGATGGAGATGGACCAAGCAGGTTCAAGTAATGAGATCCCTAGGCTTTATCTGGGAGACTTTAATGACTTTCTTGATAATAATGAAAAATAGGGAGGTCCTAGAAGGCAATTGAGCTCCTTTGCAACTTTCAGGAATATGGTTAGCACCATGGGTTTAAAGGATCTAAAAGTTGTTGGTGGGAAGTTTACATGGGTAGGAAAAAGGCATAAACACATAGTTAAAACAAGGATTAACAGAGCCTTTGAAAACACAACTTGGTTAGATCTTTTCCCTCGCTCCTTTGTTAAATTATTATCTTGGGAAGGTTCAAATCATAGGCCCCTACTAGTAAACATTGATCATCAGAATCACCAGTATAACAAAATTTTCAGGTATGAGAACAGGTGGCACTCTCTACCTCATTTCAAGCAAACAGTTCAAACTATTTGGAGGCAAATGGCTACCAATACTACAAGTCAAAACTTAGAAAAACCCTAAAAATTGTAGACAAGGACTATCTCTTTGGAGGAAAAACAATGTGTCAAATTACAGTCAAGAAATCACAAACCTTCAGCATAAGCTGCATGCTCAGATTGTAGGACCCTCTGAGGACTTTCTGAACATCCAGGATACAAAAACACAGCTCCTACAAGCTTACAGAATGGAGGAGGAATATTGGAGAGCTAAAAATAGAATCCAATGGTTAAAAGTTGGTGATAAAAATACCAAATATTTTCATGCTAAAACCAGAGAAAGAAGGCATAGAAACAGAATCATCTCAATCAAGGATTCACATGGCACCATTTATCACGACAAGGAAGGAATCCAATCTGTTATCCTTAACTATTTTAACGATCTTTTTTCCTTCTCTAGCAGGATCACAGATGAATTTAAGCAGAAAATGGGAACCCCTTGCAGGAAAGTCACTGACCAAATGAATGAATGGCTTATACAACCAGTAAATGAAGAAGAGATATGGAATGCAGTGAACATCATGAACCCGGAGAAAGCAGCAAGCCCTGATAGCTTTAATGTTGGTTTCTTCAAGTACAAATGGCATGCCATTAAACAAGGTGTCATTCCTTTCATTCAAAATTTCTTTACTATGGGACAATTAGATCCAGACATAAACCAAACTCTCATATGCTTAATCCCAAAGATAGAGAACCCTTTGGAAGTGAAGGATTATCGTCACATAAGCGTATGTAATATTGCATACAAAAACATCTCTAAGATTTTAGTTGAGAGGCTTAAACCTTGGATTAATGATCTCATCTCAGAAAACCAAACTGGCTTTATCCCTAATAAGTTAATTACTGATAATGTTTAATCACTCATGAAATGATTCATAGTTTAACCACAAGGGATAGAAATCACAAGCACGTGGCCTTAAAGTTAGATATTGCCAAGGCTTTTGATAAATTAGAATGGGACTTTATTCTGTCTATGATGGAGAGTTTGGGTTTTTCCAGTCAATGGTGTTCCTGGATCATGACTTGTATTATATTTGTATCTTATTATGTCCTCATCAATGGTTACCCTTTAGGTAGAATATATCCCCAAAGAGGAATTAGACAAGGAGATCCGATTTCTCCCTATATTTACTTAATGTGTACATATGGCTTATCTTTGTTATTGACTAATCTGGTCAAGAAAAGGCTTCTCCTTGGTTACAGGGCAAGCAAATCAGGACCTGCAATATCACACATCTTTTTGCAGATTCTCTCTCCTTTTCTGCAAAGCTTAAGAACAGGAATGTCACACACTCTTATCAGCAAGTAAACTTTAGCAAATCTGCTATCATGTTCAGCAAAAACACTCCTGCTGTTGTACAAGGTAATCTTAAAATTCTGACCACCATTAATAGAACTGGAGGCAATTGGGAAGTATTTAGGCTTGCCGGAATTAGTGGGTAGAAACAAGATGGAACTTTTTGCTTACATAAAACAAAGAATGTCTGAAAAGTTAAATAGTTGGTCAACAAAGTTTCTCACTCTTGCTGGGAAAGAAGTGCTTAATAAAGTTATAGCCCAAGCATTGCCTCCCTATACCGTGTCCTGTTTTATGTTACCAACTAGGCTTCTAAAGGATATAACTCAAGCAGTTAGAAAGTTTTGGTGGTCTAACATGGAGAATCATCATAGAATAAATTGGTTGGCATGGGATAAAATTACTCAACCTAAAGCTTTAGGGGGACTTGGTTTTAAGATTTTCAAGTTCTTTAACCAAGCTCTTATTGCTAAGCAGATTTGGAGATTGATATCTCAGCCAGACACTCTTTTTGCCAAAGTTTTCAAAGCAAAATATTACAACAAATCTACATTGTTACAAGCAATTACTGGAGCATCCTCTTCTTATGCCTGGAGAAGCCCAACTCAAGAAATTCCATTGATAAGGCAAGGTTTAACATGGTCAATAGGTGATGGGAAGAAAATTAATATGTTTCAAGATAACTGGTTGCCTTTAATTCCTCCAAGACCACCAATATGCAGGTCAGATCACCAACCTGATAATCTCTTGGTTGTAGATTTCATAATTGAGTCTACAAAAAGTAGGGATTATCACAAACTGAACCAATGGATTGCTTTAGAAGACATTGATAAGATCAAGAGGATACGGATCAGCTATCATAAGCTACCTGACAAGCCTGAATGGATCTATTCAGCCAATGGTGATGATAATGTTAAATCATGTTATGATATTCTATCCTCCCAAACATCACCGACACAATCAAGTCATATTCCAGTTTCTAAGTCTATCTGGAAACTACCTGCGCCTCCAAAAATCCAACATTTCTTGTGGAGAGTGTTACATCAAAGCCTACCAGTAGGAGTTGAGTTGGAAAGAAGAAAGCTGAAACGGATTTGTCTGTCATCTTTGTGGAGAAGCTGAGGAAACTATTCAGCATCTGCTTTTCCACTGCATATTAGTTAAAGAGATTTGGGACCTGGCTCCTTTGGGAGGCTCTGTAAGTGAGCAATTTTCCGAAAACTCCCTGGCTGATAATGTCAGTTTGATCATATCTTTAAACCAACCACATAAAGGTTCAAAGAACAATCTAGCTGCATTTATTGGTTGGAGGATTTGGGTGATGAGAAACAAGCTTCTTTATGAGGGGAAGAGAACCTCAATCCCAACGGTCATTAATAAAGCCTTGATGGACATGACTATGTGGCATGAGGCCAACCATGAAGTCCAGGAATCACAGCAACTAAATTAGTCCAGGAATCCTAGTATACAAGAGGAACCAATCAATCAAGAGGTATCCTTAGCATCAAATTCTTTATTATGCCACGTTGATGCTTCTTGGCTGTCTGCAACGCAGACATCATGTTTTGCTTGAATACTCTCAGAACCTAACAATGTGCCTCAGATGGTGGGATCTTCTGCTATAGAACCAATAGGATCAGCTTTAGAAGCAGAAGCTTATGGTCTTAGAAAAGCAGTCTATCAGGTTATAAGGTTGGAATATAATAATGTAACTTTCTGTGGAGATAATCAATCTTTGTACTCCCAGCTTCATAAAATCCAGGCCTCAGTCAAAAAAGACATACAAGTGTTGCAAGGAGTTAATACATATGTCTTAGATATTTTGATGATAATCAAAGGCAGCATGAGTTGCAATTTCAAATTTTTCAGAAGAAAAGACAATGCATCGGTTGATGCTTTAGCCAAGCAGGCCAGACAGAATTCTCAATCATATGTGATCAAATGTCTATAACAATTGTCTTAAACATGGTTTCTCTTAGAGCTGAGCACTAATACTCGTTACTCGTCCCCGACCCGTGATCCGTTCCGTACCCGACTCGAGAAAAGGCTACACGTGGCTTTCAAGTCGGGTAAAGGGTATCATATTTCTATTACCCGAGGGTAAGGGTCGGGTATCGGGTATCAATTTATTTTTAACTATCCGTCCTCGTACCCGATCCGTGAATACCCGTTTTTAAATATTTGTATATTATATAATTATCTACCATAATAATTATGTATAATCATATATAAAATATTATTTTAGAAGAAATTATAATATTTTGTTATATATATAAAACTTAAAATATGTTTTTAATATATGTGATATTTAAATATAACGATTTTAATTTTCGTTTTGATGTTTTTGTACTTGGTCGATTATTTGGAAGAAAATATGATTATGTAAGTATTTAAATGTTAAACTATGAAATAAGATATCAATATTTGAATTTTAAAGGTTTTCGTTCTTTCGTGTACCTGTTTTTCCGGGTAACAAGTCGGATCGGATAACAAATCGAATATTCATATTTCTAGAGTGACCCGTTTTTCTGAAAACCCGTTTTTTCTAGATCAGATATAGGTAGGAAAATTCCACTACCCGTAAAAATCGGATAGGATAATGGATACTCCAAAAAATGAAAGCTAACGGATATTCCAAAAATCGAGTAGGCTACCCGTGTCCACCCTTAGTTTCGCTTAATGAAATTTGCAGTTGACAAAAAAAAAGAAAAAAAAACGAGAGTATATGGGACTCTCATTCAACAAAGGAGAGTATCTCAATAATGGATCCCTCAGGAGAAGAGAAGGAGAACAAAATGGTGTCAACAATCGCGATGAAGGTGAGCTTGGAAGGGAAGACAATGGTGTTGGTTCCATATATGGCGGATCATGTTCCAAGGTACCACAACTGGATGCAGGACTCGGCGCTTCTCGAAGCTACTGGATCTGAGTCGTTGAGTCTCGAGCAGGAGTATGAGATGCAAATCTCATGGACCCAAGATCCCAATAGTATTACGACTCTACACCCTTTCTCTCTCTCTCTTTTCAAAATTAGATCAATTTCAATTAGGGTTTTGGGTTTTTCTTTTAGACTACCCCAAAATCTCAAAGTTGAATTTTTTTTCAACTGGGTCTTTCTAAAATGTAGGATTCCTAATGCTTCTTCTGCTTTTGGTTTGTTATGATTTCAGAAAGAACTTTCATTGTGTTGGACAAGGATTTCATAAAGGGAGACTTCTCTCATGGCGAACCTCACGTAGAAGGTATGTTTTACTTCACTAGTGAATCAAGGAGATTACTTCAGTACGCATCAGTTTGGACTCGTGTATTTAACTTCTGTAGACAAAAGTGGCTTAGTTTTCACTACTAAATTACTTATCCAAACAGTCTCTCCATTTAAGCTAGATGGTTCTTACATATCTATGAGATTGATCCTTTGACCGGTTGGCTTTATTAAATGAAGCCTATTTAGAGGATCTGGGATGTTGTGTTTTCTTTCTTTGGATATTATGTCACGTTGAGTTGAGTCATTGTAAATAAATTACGAAGCTTTTTTTGCAGCTATGGTAGGTGACGTGAATATTTACATGAATGATGTTGATGATCCTAAGGTTGCAGAGGTTGAAATAATGATAGCTGAGTCCAGAAGGTACTTCATGTATTGCGTGTTCTTTTCTAAAATTTAACAGGTTTTCCGCAGCAATGTGTTGTGTTAGCTAATGTTTTTTTCTTTGTTTTCTGTTACAAACTTTGGTGTAGAGTAGCCGTGGTAAAGGACTAGGGAAGGAATCTGTGTTGATGATGATGGCTTATGCTGTCAAGAACTTGGAGATTCACAAGTTTACAGCCAAGATTGGGGACTCAAACACAGCTTCCCTCAGCTTGTTCCGCAAACTGGTACAATAACTCACTCTGTTATCTCAAAATGTATGTACTTGATGCCTTAATTTATAAACACAGTTGTTGTTGGTAGGGATTTGAGGAGTCTTCTTACAGCGGTATCTTCAAGGAGGTAAGTAGCTGCCTTATGACACTCCATTTTCTTACGTTCTTCTGCTCTTTCTTATATTGGGTTGAGTCTTTACTTGGTAGGTTACACTCGAGTACCTGGTGACAAATCCTCGTCAAGCAGAGCTCTTGAAGTTATTAGAGGATGTCATCACGCACACTCATTCATCGGATAACCTATCAGATTCCCTGCTAAGAGGAGAAAGGATTGCATAAAGCTTTTGTTCAATGCTTTTTTATATTGTTAGCGATCATGTACTGCGGCTGAGCCTCTAGCTCTATGTATAATTGTCGGTTTTTTTGCAACCTTACAGCTTCTTCTATTAACCCTAGTAAATGATCTTTTCAGCAGACTCTGAGAAACAAAAGAATACTAATCCGAAATTGATTTATGGGAGGTTATTGGTAGTTGTATTTTTGAAGATCGTTAAAATTTTTAGAACTTGTTGCTATTGGTTTATGTATTATAACATTTTTGACAAAATCTGATGTTATCGGTTTTGATGATTTTAAATCTATACTCGGAATCCATTGTTATTCAAAAAATCTGGTTTTATTAGACCATGAATTCTCAACAAATTAACTTATTAAGCTCAACTTTCAAAATGATCTATATACACCTTGGATTCTTAAAATCCTTATAACAAAAAATTTTGATTGATTTTTCTAATACACAAAATTCTCTGCAAATTTAACAAAATTCTTTACAAATTTAATAAAATCTTTCAACTTTTAAAATCAATCAACTTTGTGAAATCCAACTCCCACTAACCCCTCCTTAGTTAATACAGACATTGAAACTGAGGCTGGGCAGATATCAAATAAGGAAAACTTTACACGTGTCTCATCTTTTCTCACTTTCTAACCTCATTTCGCCACATGTTTATAAGCAGAAATCTAGCACCAACTTAACCAACCTCCATCGTGACTCTGAGCAACCCTTCAACCGTCGCCTTTTCTCGTTTTAATCAACAAACTCAGTCAACTAAGGAAAACACTTCCTTATCTTCAGTGAACCCGCCTCAACTAAGAAATGACGGAAATGAAACCTGCCTCAACCAAGAATGGCTTTGCCGAAAAGATCTAAAAAGGAATAAACATTGAACAACCCATATAGTTGCTACGAAACCGATCGATATGAAATCAAAGCACTAAATCGATTTAGATCGGAGGAGATCATAAAAGTTGATCCTTATAAGTTGAAGACTTAATTAAAGCACACATAAGAGAAGTCCGATGAACCATCGGAAGAGACTAGTCTGATCCATAGATCGGAAACAAAACCGGATTTGTTCCATAAACAACTAACTCTAAAGTATCGGAAATATATCTCGAGATTTTATTCAAAACAAAAAGATGAAATCTCTCATCTCTTCAATCTCTCTAAGGAATCAAATGCTGAAATACTCATCATTAAAAAAACCAATATACTTCTCATTAAAAAGACATTTTTCTTATTATTAATTTAAATGCGAAAAATATATAAATGACCAAAAAGTGAAGAAAGTGTAGCTTATTTACAAACCCAACCAGAAAGATCCAACTAATGCAAACTCAAACTCGTTTAAATCGGATCAAAATTGATTTAAAAAATAAAAATTCAAATTAAATCCTTAACCCATTAAGTCTATTTCAAAAATCAAATTTTGGGGGGTTATCTTCTGCGTCTCGTATTCTTCATTAAGTAAAATTTGGTATGAATCTTCCCACTTTTTTGTTCTCGAATCTTTCTTCTCACTCTCGTGTTTTTCAATTTGTCGATAGAATCCTAAACGATTTTGTCTCCGACATAGGTTTGTAAAGGTGTGAATAAGGGGGATGGGGAGGACGAGGGGGTCTTCAAAGAGGGGCGGATTCGTGATCGTCGAATCCTCAAGGGGTAGAGAAGATGTAGCCGAGTCGGATCGTGAAATTCCGACAGAAAATCCGCCAGAGGCAGACACAACCGCCGAAGAAACAGCAATTGCAGCGGCAGACCAAGTCGATTCCTATAGAGTTGAGTCAGACGACGAGCATGCAGAGAGGGAATACAATGTAGATGTATGTCTTAAACATTTACAATATAAGTAGTAAGTAAAAACGTCTAACTTTATCTGTTATGGTGCTATTTTGAGTTATTGTAGGATGTTGGTGATGATATCGAAGCAATGAAACCTCTTAAGATGTACTTTAGTCCCTTAGAGTATAAGAAGTCAATTAAATTATCCGAGAAGTGTTATATTGTCGAAGCTGTGGAGAAGATAGAGTTGGTTCTTAAGGGAACTGAGAAGCAATGGTTCTACGACTATCCCCAATTTAAACATTTCTTCCATGTAAGGAACATCAAACACAAGTGGATGGGTATGTGGTTGTTACTTGTTTGCATGGCGTGTCTAGAGAAGAAAAAGGAGTGGTGGTTTATTGTGAATGGCGTACCAATCCGCTATTCTCTCAGAGAATTTGCTCTCATTTATGGACTGTACTGCGATGGATATCCCCGTGATTATGAACTGTTTGGTTGTTTATCGTTTATTGGGAAGTATTTTGGTGGGAAGAAGATTACGTATGAAGATGTAGAGAATAAGTTCTTGTCAATGAAGGGGAAGGATTTGTCAGTCGATAGATTGAAGATGGGAATTTTGTATTTCCTATGTAGCACCCTCGTTGGAAAGAAGAAATAGGGCAAAAATGTTGCACCTGTTGAACCTTTCTTTCTTAGAGCAGTCGATGATGTTGAGTTGTGTAAAACATTTCCATGGGCGTGTTTGGCATTTTATGAAACCATGAAAGACATCTTTCACTTGGGGGAGCATTTTGACGGAGTAGTGCAAGCTGGATGGATCTTTCCTAGCTTCCCCGTTCCTCTAGAGGTATAACATCTTGATCCTCTCGTAGTTTTTATTTTAGATGAATTGCTTAAAATTATATGCAACCAACCCGAAAACTTGGTTAAACTTATTATGTTTAATTGACCAACCAGAGAACTTGGTGAAACTTCTCATGTGTGACTGACCAACTTGGTGAAACTTATTCTTTTTGATTGACCAACTGGAAAACTTTGGGAAATTTTTCCTGTCTAATTGACCAACTTGGTAAGACTTATGTGTTATTGACCAGATTGTTGTGTTTTGTTAGCTTTTTGCGTTTGAAGAAATTCCGGATATGAAAAAGTGCTTCCGATAAGAGGTTACACATGCTGAGCTTGAATGTTCACGAATGTGCAAGAGTAAATACAAAATAAGTAACAAAAGATCTTTCGGTCTTTCGGACATGAATGTTAAACTTGATAAAACAAAGGTTAGTAGTCATCTTAATATAATTAAGAATAATTATCACATTCATTATTTATGTATAATTAGTAAATTTTATATTTACAGGATATTCAGAGCATATTGTCTCCATGACGACACGAACGTAATCTCTTGCAACGTATAATGGATGTTGAAGCTAGATGGAATGATGTGGATGATCCAGTTGCTGATTGTTGGATCAAGATGCTTAAGAAAAATAAATCGATATTCTATGAAGATTTTTACAATGAAGATGTGGTTGCTCGAGAGGGAAATTAGGAGGGCCAAAATGAGGGTGGGGGGGGGGGNNGGGGTGGCCAAAGGGAGACCGCTTGTATGTGGTTAATTGAATCTCCGCCTGTTGGGACTCACCAGGATCATGTGGTAGCGAGAATGATAAAAGAGGTGGAGACCCGTATTAAGGTATTTTGAAATGATGGTTTGAATGCAGTGGAAGAGAAGACGGCAAGAAAATTAGATGTCTAAAACTTAAGATTAAATTCTCAGGAATCCACTGTGAAAGACATGAAAGAGAATCAAAAGGGTGGTGAAAATGAAGTCCAAGAGGATGAGGTGGAGAAAGAAGGAGTGATAGAGAGTGTTGGGGAAGACAGTGAAGAAGAAACCAAAGTGAATGTTGAGAGAGAAAAGATATTCATCTAACATTCTCGGTAGAAGTAAGCCAACTTAGTGAAACTTTTCTTGTTTCTCAGATTGCCTTAATTAGATTGTAGGACGATGAGATGGAGAAGGGCAATGACACAGAAACCAAAGAGAATGATAAGAAACAAGAGGATGAGGTGGAGGTGGAGGACAATAATGAGAGAGAAAAGGTATTTGTCTAAAATTATATGTAGAAGAAAGTGGAACTTAGTGAAAATTTTCTTGTTTCTCAAATTTGCCTTGGATTGTAGGATGATGAGAAGGAGAAGGACAAAGAAACCGGAGAGAATTTTAATGAAACCTTTCGAGGGTGGTATGAAAATAACGCTAACCCCAAGAGGAAAAGGACTAAGAGCAAGACGGAGAATAGGAGTCCCATTAGGACGAGACGAAGAACAGTCAGTGCTGCTGTTTAAGTTATGGTTGGTCCCTTATATTCAATTAAAGACTTGTGTTTTTGAGTTATTGTTCTAGAACTTGGCTACTTTGGCTTTGTGTTTGTTAATTTCTTGTTTTTTAACTTTGACCAACTTGGTATGAATGTGAACTATTGCGTTATAACATTGACCAACTTGGAGAAACTTTGAAACTCGGCATAAGTTACACAAAACGATAACAAGAGACAAGAACAACAAACACAAAGTTCATAACACATCAAACAGTAACTGTGCCCTTCACCAATTCCTTGAGATCAACAATCTCTTTACGCATTTGGCAGATCTGATCCTCTAGCTTCCAAAGCCTCTCATCCTTCTTGCTAGCGTCGGTCTTTAACAGGTCGATCTCTTCAGCATGAGCTAGAACAACACTGACTCGAACATGGAAGTCATCGTTCTTGAAGCATGTGCATACGTCGAACCGTCTTCATTGCTCGTTGATCTCTGTTTTGATATTTCCATCACAAACACAGTTTGTTAGTATGCCATAGTATCCATCCGACACTAAAAATAGCATATCATAATCCTTTTTTGCATGTTTCAGATTCACATAGTAAGGATCTTTCTCTGATATTTCCGATGTCATTTTAGGAGGATCAATAGTGAGAGAGAGAGAGAGAGATATAGAGAGAGATAAATTGATACAATAAGGTAAAGAAACAAGAATATTAATAGCGAGGGGTCCCGCTGAAAGAGAGATGATTTTCGGAAGGAAATTTTACTTGAGGGAAAGTTTGAGTTGTTTTCGGAGGGAAAAATTTATAATAAATAATTATATAAAGATAAAATAAAAATTAACCACACGAACACGTGTTTTACATGCCAACCTTCATAAATCAAGTAAGTTGCACCCAAGTTTGAAGTTATGCTAAAATTTTCAAGTTGCACTTTTTGAGATTTACCCTTTAATCAGTTTTATCGTAATTAAACATAAAATATATTGGTTATACCCACCATTTAACTAAAGTTAGATGCTTATTCTGTCTATTTGTGAAACAAAAAATCTATCTAAATATTATTTTTATAACTTTCACGTTTACACGGATCAATTTTATCAAATATCACTCTAAAAGTATAAGGTGTTTTATCTAGAATCAAAAAGACAATAAAGATTATAAATTCTAAATGGTTTAATTTTTCCCCCTATTGAGTGATATATGTTTTTATCATGATTAGTCGTTCTTTCTGAACGATTTTGTACCACGTGGGATTAGTCATTGTCACACCATTACTAAACAAAGTTTTACTAAGTCATACCAAAACACAAGTTTTTAAGAAAAGCAGAGTTTTGCCAAATTCCTATTCGGCACCAACTAATCTTGGCCACTACACTCAAACCAGCTTGCCAAATTCTTGCTAGCCACGAATTTATTTTTCCTATGAGGTTCTCCAACCAAAGGAATCATAGTTTTTTGAACTCTTCCCTTTCTTTTTAAGTGTTTTGGCTGGAAGGTATACAACTTTCGAATATCTTCCGGAATAATCCACTTGCTGCTATCTGGAACTGGATAAAGTGTCTTTGTATACGTCGAAACCCATGTATGCACCAAGTAATAAGGTGAGCACAAATCATACAAGTATTTCATACCCATCAGTCTAATCTCCTGCTTCATGTACTTGTAGACAGAGGCAATCACATGGACACAAAGGTACTTGTCTATATAAAAACACTTGCAAGTACAAGTTTTATGTCTCAAGTCCACCACGTAATTCATACGTCACGTTCAACACCACTATATTCAAGCTCAAAAGAGTTTAGCTTGGTAATCGGTAGTTTTGTCGCCACCGCACATCTACCTTGAAGTTTATTTTCCACATAAGGCACAAATTCACGCCCCTCCGGTACAGCACTTGCATCTTTCCTATGTAGGTTGAACAACTCTGACATTTTGGTAATAATTGCATCAAGCAAACGTAGTATCTGATACTTCCACTGGTCGCAAATATCGCATTCATAGACTCTGCCTCATTGGTCATATTTATGTTGTACCTTTCACCAGGAAAATAACATCTCGCCCATTTGTGCACATCTACGCTCTCATCAAGGTACTTAGCCATGGTACGAAACCTACTTCTATACTCACCATATGCTCTCAAGAACTCCACCTCTGTATAAATGCTACCAATTTCGCTGAATTTTCTTTCGGCTTTCTGTTTGAACGTGTGTGACACTTTTGTTCTCACGTTTTGGGATATATGGCAAAGAAAACACCAATGTTGAGAGTTCGGATACACCTCAGCCACTGACTTGATGAGACTTGTATTTCTGTCAAAAATTAACACCAAATCACTACTATCCGGTATAATGGTTTTCAACGTATTGAAAAACCACCTCCAAGAAGCATTTTTTTCACCATCTACAATAGCAAAAGCAATGGGATAATGGTGATGGCTCGGATCTTAAGCCGTGGCAATAATTATAACACCACCGTACAGTGTCTTAAGAAACGTTGCATCAATGGTGATTACTTTCCTCATCGCTTTGAACCCTTCAATGGACGGTCCCAAAGCAACAAAAAGGTATTTGAACCTTTTTTCATCCAACAACAAACTCGTCTTCATCCCATGATTCACCTTCTCTAGCATATACAAGTAAGCTGGAAAGTTCTTGTAACCTTCTTTTGGAGTACCACGCAAATCATTAATCGCCTTGTTTTTTCCCTTTAATGTCGTAGAGTACGACACTTCCACACCAACTCTTCCTTAGATAAGAAAAATGAGACTTTCGGGAGCTGGGGTCTCAAATTGAACTGGATAATCTTCCTTTAGAATAGATGCAACTAGCTGTGGTGTTCCTCTCTTTCTGGTGCTTGCACTTGAACTTTTCCAAGAGCATATATGAATTTTATTGTATCTTCTAACCGAGAAAGCAATCGAATTCTTGAACATTGTAACCCGCAAAGCCCATTTACAACTTCTTTTAGCCTCACGATATTTCATCACGTATTGATTCGTATAAGAGTTGAGCAAAGTGATTCCAAAACAGTTCTCATGCAATGCTCTCTCAACTACATCTTCCACAACTTATTTACTTTCAAATTCTTGGCCAACTTAAAGATTCAAACCATCTTCACATGCTTCTACAGCCGGTGGTTGCTCAAGTGCAGCATGAATACCAGAATCTTCCAGCCCATGATAAACAACGTTATCCACACCGTTATCCAAATTAGTATTCTGGTCGTCATGTGATTAATCCTCACCAACTTCAATAATTGCAATCCAATGAATTAGTATCCAATGTAATATCTTGTTCGTCTTCTGAACCACTAGAGTCACGATGTTCCATTGTTTCTTTCTTATCAACATAGATACTTACAACCCCCAGGACTAGCTTCAACATTTTCCATACCACCTGCATTTAGCTCCTCATAGTTTCCACCATATGAACTTCTTCTATTTACTCCTAAAACATGCTCATCCATCAAAATCATTTCATTTAAAACCTCAACGTGCAAAAAAAACTTCTTTTTTGCTCTGACTCCGTGGAGGCTAGATAAAGATAAACATCATCATCGTCACATATATATGTAGCACTACCAATGGAGTAAAACTCAACCGCAATTTTGTCTTAGATTGACCTGCACCAACCTTCTTGCATATCTTTTCCACTAAATTTGGATAAGTTATCTCATCCAGATATGTTGTCTTAAACGATAGACTATACGAGTCACCCTCTTGATGCCATTCAACTGAATCTTCAGACTTAGTGTAATGTCCTCCATAATAAAAATATATGTTTATATAACCCTTCCGCATCGTCCCCTGAATCAACATTCTACCAACAACATTAGTACTCTCAGATCAACATTATACCAAGTTTTACAGTTATACCAGTCAATTTTTACCAAATTTTACCAAGTTAGACATTTGTATATTAATTCATTGTTCACTAATATCATGACACATTGACTTACATTTCCGACCTATAACTAAACCCAGTTTACCCTATTTTCATCGCACATTATTGTTTCAATAGAATACGAAATTGCTTCTATTATTTTTTTTCAAATTTGAAAATTCCCAATTTACAAATAGTTATGTTCTACTCTTTAACTACCCTAATATACCACAAATTCCTTCGAAATTCATATAGTTTACCTGAGAGAATACAATATTACCTCGATTTTGCGCTATGGCGACAATGATGGAAGGTTTGAATTCGATTTTGAAGCTTTAATTGTGATTCTCGTGGCTTGAATCAAATCCTCATATACTCCTCCTTGAGAAAAAGTGGTCCAGTTTACTCTTCATTAAAAACACATTTTCCTTCTTTAATTTAAAAATTTGTAAAAAGAGGAAAAGACTACATGGACATCTGACTTTTAAGTAATTATCAGCTCAACCACACATGAGTTGGGTATTGCGGATCCGACCCTGATCCAATTGGATATTTTTTTAAAAAAAAAACTTATCTACTCAAAAATCTGTTGGGTATTCCAGACCCGACCCGAGATCTAAGAGGATCTCTTTTTAAAAAACTTATCTGCTCAATCAAATTCTCCCTCGTGTTTTTCCTTTCGAAATCGCTAGAAGAGAAGTGAAACTTGGTATGAATATCATTAGTTTGTTAAGAAGAGAAGTGAAACTTTGTGTGAATACCATAGTTTTGGTTAAGTTACTCAATAAGAGGAGTGAAACTTGGTGTGAATATCATAGTTTCGGGTTTGTTAATCTCGATTTTGAGTTTTTCATTGTTTAATTTATTTGATTAAGCACGTATTAAACGCATTGACTTATTTAAGCGCATAAGAAAAGATTAAGAAACTAACATAACAAACCAATTTAATTAATATAAGGCAAAACAAAGTTAAGTTTGGTTTAGTTCAAAAGTCAATTAAAAAAGTTAAGAGTTAACGTTAAGGGATCAGTGTTCATCGTTATCGGGATCGCTGTCGGGGTCTCCGGGGTAACCATCATCCGTATCACAACCACCATCTTCATTATCGCTGTCGGGGTCTCCGAGGGAGCTAATGTCGTTTCCCCATCTGTCCACTGTAAAGTAGTAATCCTTAGGAGGAGAAGTGGGAGCCTGAAGATGACGCCTTTTCTGGGGGCCTTGGACAGCTATATACTTCTTCACTTTTGTCGGAGTCGTCAGAGTGTATTGTGGTTTCGCTTCTGAAACCTTTTTCGTACATTTCCCATGTACCGATACTGTCCTCCTCCTCATTATATTTATCATAATCTTATTCTTCTTCCTCTTCATCATCATCATCATCATCCGGATCATTGTCGGGATCATCATCAGGGTTACCGCCACTACCACCGTTACCGTTACCGCCACCACCACTGCCACCGCTACCCCCTACGAAGACACAAACCGAAAACTTAATGACCAAACCCTAATCGGAAACTAATTTCACACCAATTTTCCCCAACCACTCCTATTTTGAAACTAATTCCACATGCAAAGGAAGAGAAAGCTTCGAAACGAAACAAACCTGGAGCATACTGGGGTGGTTTAGAGATGAACATTCCAATGCTTCCGAATATCAACAATCCTATACCGGAAGAGAGACGGGTTATAGAGAAGGAAGTATTTATCATGAAAACAAACGGCAAACTTAACAGAGATGACTAGAGTGGAAAGGATCGCGAGCAACATTGTCTAAGAATTGGAAAAATTCAAGAGATTGTATTCTTTCTTTTCTGGAGAGAGAGAGAGAGAGAGAGAGAGAGAGAGAGAGAGAGAGAGCGAGAAATGGAGAGTTTNAGAGAGAGAGTTGAATGTCAGAAATTGGATTTGAAGAAGCAACAGATCTTTCTTCTTGAATTCTCCATGAAAGGTGTGATTAGACAGAAGGTGCGATTGAATAGACGTGGGGAAAAGAGAAAAGACCACCATAAATGAACTTATTAAAGCCCAAACAAGAAACATCTCTTCATTAAATTGATTATTGTCGTGTGTAACTTAACACAAAAATATGTAACTCAAATTAATATTAATTGATTGATTATGTGAGATTGTTATTTTGTTTGTTTAATTGACTCACTATGTGAGATTTAACAAAAAAAAAAGAGGAGATTGCGTTATGAATTTAATCTTGGGAAAACAAATGAAAAACAAACCAATAAACAAAGTATCAGCAGTGCAACTTGACACAAAAATATGTAATACATAAACCATATGCAACTTGAACTAATTTGAGTGTGTAAAAATATATCATTAGCTAGTTGAATAGTCAAATTAAAAATAATAAAATAATAAAGTTGGCGAAATTGCTTTGAAAAATTTGAAAAATATTTAAGAATTAAATTAATTATTATATAAGATGATGTTGAAACGTTTTGGTTTCTCACCTTCTCCCCTCTCTTAAAACATACTCCGAACCATCTCTTAAGCATACTCTCTCTCTTTCTCTCTCTCTCTCTCTCTCTCTCTCTCTCTTTCTCTCTCTACCTCTCTCTCTCTCTCTCTCTCTCTCTCTCAGTTCCTGTCTCTTGTCGTCTCTTACTAAACCCTAATTTCTATGTTTCACCATGTCAGTTGTCCCTGAATTCACGTCGAGAGAGATGTCAACGCGATACTCGACTCTGCTGATAGGGAGAACCTTCCCATTCTATACCCTGGTGCGGGTGTTTGTGTTGACAGAACATTTGTGACCTGGTTTAATTTTTACACCACCTATCGTAGGCTATCCTAGAGATCTTACGAGATGGTTGGGTTCATGAGTGGCTGACTTACCGCTTGATTCCTGCGGATTTTAAGGAACGTTGGTTTCTTATCCTGGCTGTAAGCATCATTTATGTTTTCTTTCTTATTGGAGTTGAGAGAACTCGTATCAACAATAATTTTTTGGTTTTTCTACAGCGAAAATACACATGGGATCCGAAGCATACTCTAACGGTCTGGACAGAGTTTAATCTGATGGCGAGGATGATATTTTGAACCCAAATGTGCGAGTTGCAAAGGACATGAGCGCGTGGCAGAGAGAAGCCCTCATGGATGCTTACTAGAGTGTGGCTTGATTTAGTTGATATGTTTGTAGAATTTGGCTAAAAAAACGTTGGATATTGACTGGGAAATTACAATTAATTTGTGTCATTATTATATTTTTATTAATGTCGTTTTATCTTCTTCGTTATTCTCTTCATTAAGGCGTCTAACATATGAAAAACAAACAAATGTAAAGGAAACAAGTAAACAAAGAATCAACATTGCAACTTGACACAACTTAATTGATTGATTATGTAAGATTTAGTTAATAATTTATTATTGGAAAAAAATTATAAACATATAAACAAAGAACTCATAAATGAAAAAAAACAAATGTAAAAGTTATACCAAGTTTCAAATTTGACTCTCTTCGAAAATTAGTAAAATAATAAAATTCAGCACGTTCTGCAAGTGTTTCACATGCAACCGCCAAAATTAGGTAAGTTGCACCCAAATTTGAAGTTTCACTAAATCCTCAAGTTGCACTTTTGACATTTTTCAGTTTAATTGGTTTTACCACAATTTAAAGTAATTATTTTTGGTTGTACCAACTATATTATGCTATTGAAGTACATTCTAAATGAATTCATACAAAAATATATGCAAAAATATTATTTTTCTGACTTTTGTATAGTGAAAAATATTGTGGAAACTATCACTGTTTTTTTCTTAGTTATTTAATTAACTAATAAGTCTTAGTTATGTCAATTTATTTATTGTTTACTAGTCTGATGATGATTTTATTTTTATTTTTTAAATTTATGTGTTGATTGGTTTGTCATTCAGTGAAACTTGGAAAAAAATTTCTAAGAGCATCGCCAACCCAACCTAAAATACTCAAATTTTGAGGTTTTTATCATTCCAACAGAACATCAAAACAACTTTTTATTTTCTTTTTGGTCCTTATAATTCTGTAGTAGATCTATGTTCATTTTATTTGTTATTTCTGGATGAAACTGTGATAAAATTTGGTGCATTAGAGGATGACAAAAGACAAAAAATAAACAAGATATGCCGAGGTTCACAAGTTATATCGATACGAATTCTACAACAACCAAATCATTCATTTGTAAAACAATGTTCATAATACAACCACAAGAATACAACCATATAAAATAATGGGTGTGATTGATCCCATCTCGTTCTTTGGAACTTCCCGACCCTTCATGTTCTGGATTTCCATCTTAAGAAGTCGAACTTCTTCTTCAAGAGCACCAACTTGAACATCCAAGAGTGTCGAGTATGTTACCTCATCCACCAGTGTCTCATCAATGCATTTAAACGCATTACTATCGTTTATAAGCTAGTTTAGAGAAAACAACAAAATGGTAAACAATGGTGAGTCAGATAGTGAGAAATTACACCAAAATTTTGGAAAATTGTGAGTGAGAAATAACCCTTCGCTCGGCAGCATACACACATCGATAAAAACGACGATACAGATTAGGGTCAGATTTTGAGATCCTTTCCGTGATGGACTCGCAACACCAACATCGCGTTGGAATTCCCGGGATTCTAACTCTTCCTCGACGATCACTCGAAATCAAAGCTCCGAAAATATTGCTCATTGATAGAGAGATATTGAGAGAGATAAATTTTCGATCTTGATGGCGAATAAGAAGAGAGCAGAGATATGGCGAAGAAGGAGATAGATAGATAGATAGATAGATAGATAGATAGATAGATAGATAGATAG
>OVAN01003892.1:0-27484 GCA_900406275.1 Anastatica hierochuntica
TATGTTTCCTTTGTCGTGATACCTCATCGTACTAAAGCGATGCAAAAGCATTATTATTTCTGCTTTATCGCTTCTTGTGAAGCGTAAATCCATCTCAGCAAGGAACTGTTTGAGATCATTGATCTCTTCACCACCTCTAAAGGTTTCTGGAATGGTGTCCTTAATGATCATCAGACCAATGCGATTGGAACGTTCCCACTTCTCATAANTTGGTATCCGTAGAAGAAGCAGATTGTTCCATCCTCAACGCAAGGTCAAGATCCATACACCCAATAACAATCTTAACTTTACTTTTCCACTCAAGAAAGTTAAAACCCGTAAGTTTTGGAATTGATCCTAAGTTGGCAGATATAGTAGCAACATTTACTGAAAAGAGAGAACAAAACCTAATTAGTAACTCACTAATCGAAGAAAATCAATAATAAATATCAAACAATTGTACATATCCCATCCAAGATACCAAGTGTACATTAATATCAAGTCTTTGGACAGTAATATTAACTCTTAGCGGTACTCTTGTTGTAATGATCAAACATTGACAATAATTCATGATAAATAATAAACCTTCCTTTAAGCCGATTTATCATTCACATGTTTAAATCCATATAATTATCACATGTTTACCATTACAGGTGTATGTGTACTTCGGCTAAATATTAAATCTTCCTTTTGGGTCGATCTAATATTCGCATGAAAATACACACATACACACGTATATATGTAAATTTGGCCAAATACAAATCTTCCTTTGGGCCAAATTGTATCCGCATAAATTTACATACATACATCATTTAATATTTTTCATGGAAAAATATTCTCAAGAGAGGTCTTCCTTTGGACCGCCATCTTGATTTAATTAATCCACTTTTAATATTAAACTTGTACAATCAAATTTATTTATTTATTTAAAAAAAAATTTTATTCTTGCACATACATATAACAAGAAGTCTGAGTTTTCTATATGCAAGAAAACTAATGTAGCAAAATAGTTGAAGAAGGAAGAGGGAGGTTGTGCAGTCTGCTCCCACCAGGGATTGAAACTTGTCAACGACAGAAATAAATAAGTTGACCAGCGCTACTCTCCTTTCTAGCATGTGGGCTTCTCGTCCCATAATTCTTTTTTTTTTCTAATTTAAAGCTTAATGGGCATAAGGTCCAAATCTATATTAAAACAAAAAGAAGGATGAAACGGTTTCGTTTCATTAATATGTCTTCTTCAACGTGATGAGTCACGAAAAACCCTAAAAATATTGAGCAGTAGCCCACATGACTTTCTAGATCCGAAAAAATTTCACTCAAAATTTTTCGATTTTTTTTTCTTTTTTAGTTTCGAAAAATTCAAACAGAAAGAGTAAAATCCTTACATAAATATTATACATGATTTTTCTTTAGAAAATTCAACCAAAATAGTAGATCTAAACATGCAAATTCATAGAGCTACCACAAAACAAAAAAATCACAGATCCCAGAATACTTTATCTAAGCATTAAGTTTAAGAAAAAATTAGATTCAACAATCTAACATTTTCACACAAAAATTAATTTCGAATTTATTAAAAATAATAATAAATCCGAAATTCATGAGATAAAGCTTTAAAATCAATCAGAAACTGAATATAGTGGCTCTGCTACCACTTGTTAGATTTATTAATCCATTAAACCTTAAACCATATCATTTTCTGATTAATAGATCGAGAGCGAAAGCGTACCTGATGAATTCATGCTGAGGGATCTGAATGAATTAGGGAATGGATCTTCCAAAGCATACCATGAATGACTTTAGGTCTCTGGTGATGGGGATGCAGAGAGTTTCTGTATTTTCTGTTAGGGTTTCTTTGAGACCATAACCCTCTATTTATAGAGAATCAATTTCTAGTTCAGCCCCTCATCAAACTAGAAATTGCCAAAGGTATCCACATATTAATATTTCATAACACTTATGTCCATAATCTTCCCTTTATCACAAAGTGACCACTACAAAATAGGTTATTTGATTAATGGCCCTAACACATTTAATCCTTAACATATTTGACCCCACCTAATGATTCTTACAATTATCGATGTTTATTTCATTAAAAATTGCATGTTTGATTATAAACACTTATATGCGTCAAGTTTTCTTAATCAATCAATCAGCACGGAAGATAAAAAAAAAAATTTTAAGTCCCCAATATGTATATCATCACTGGTTAACAGCTATAGAAAGAATCAAATTAGGAGGATGTGTGCGAGAGTTTCAAATTTTAGTATGTAAATTATGAAAATAATTAAGTAAATTTTTACATAATTTAACATGAAAACAAGGCCTAAAGTTTGGGATATGACAATATTATAGGATGATTAAAGAAAATGTCGGGTGCAATGCAACATTTGCGTGTTTTCACATCTATATAATTGTTAAATGAGACTAATAAATTTCCAAAAATCTTCAATTCAATTTGGTCATAAGATTGAGGAACACATCAGACAAGATATCAGGGACATCTTAGATATCCAAAACATTGGAGGGATGGGAACGTATCTGGGACTTCCAGAGAGTTTGGGCAGCTCGAAGGTACAAGTCTTTGGTTTTATCCAAAAAAGATTAAATAACAGGGTGAATGGTTTGACCTTCAAGTTTTTCTCCAAGGGAGGGAAAGAAGTACTCATAAAGTCGGTAGTTACGGCATTACCGAATTTTGTTATGTCCTGTTTTAGACTGCCCAAAACTGTCACTAAGAGGTTAACTAGTGCAGTGGCGCAGTTTTGGTGGAGTTCAGGTGGGCATTCAAGAGGGATGCACTGGCAGTCGTGGAGCAAATTATGTCGAACAAAGGATGATGGTGGATTAGGTTTCAAAGACTTAATGGATTTCAATACGGCAATGCTTGGAAAGCAGTTTTGGAGATTGATTGAGAGACCAAATTGTCTTTTCTCTCGAGTTTTTAAGGGTCGGTACTTCAGGAACACATCACCCCTGGAACCAATTAGATCAAACTCTTCATCATACGGTTGGAGAAGTATTGTATCAGCTAGATCTCTCGTTTGTAAAGGACTAATCAAAAGAGTGGGTACAAGTTCATCTATCTCAGTATGGAACGATCCTTGGCTACCACTCACTCGCCCAAGACCAGCAAATAGTAATCATCCCATTATGAACGGTAATCTTACAGTAGACACTCTTATTAATGCAAATTCAAGGACGTGGAATCACCAGGCCATCCAGGCACTAATAGACCCAAAAGATGCAAAGGTGATTGAAGGTATTCCTTTGAGCAGCACTCAAATGCAGGATCAGGTTGGTTGGCATTTTACAAAAAAAATGGGAAATATTCGGTCAAATCAGGTTATCAGGTGGAGAGAGCGTATCCGGACGGACCAAGGATAGATTTATTTTGTGGTCCAGATGTCACTCCCTTAAAGGCTTTCTCGTGGAAAGTTAAATGTCCGCCAAAGTTAAAACACTTTTTATGGCAGGTTTCATCAGGATGCATTGCGGTAAAGAAAAATCTTAAGGCAAGAGGCTTAAGCGGGGAAACATGTTGTTCACGCTGCGGGGAAGAGGTGGAAACTGTAAACCATGTGTTTTTTGAATGTCCACCGGCAACTCAAGTCTGGGCGCTTAGTGCGATTCCCACTAATCAACAAAATTACCCTACGAGGTCGGTTTATACAAATTTGGATTACTTATATTGTATAATTGGGGACGCGGGAGATAATTTCACGTTTCCATGGCTTTTGGGGTATATTTGGAAATCTCGAAATCTTAAAGTTTTTAACAATATAGATGTGGATCCACGAGACACATTCCAATTGGCAGAGACAGAATCAACATTATGGAAAGAGGCACAAGATTCTTTATTCCAAAGATCTAATCAGACTGTTTTGCAAGAGACAAGTTATCCAGACTTTCAAGGTCGTTGGTGTTTTGTTGATGGTTCGTGGAAAGAGAAGGATGCTTTTTCAGGATAAGGGTGGTATAGTTCGCTGGAAGGATTTGATGGTTTAATGGGGGCTAGGAATACGAGGGCGAGTTTGTCTCCCCTCCATTCGGAATTTGAAGCTCTTATATGGGCTATGGAATGCATGAGGATATTTCGTCAATATTCTGTAATTTTTGCATCAGATTGTTCTCAGATGATGAAGATGGTTTCAGAACCTGAAGAATGGCCTGCTTATGCATCTTATCTTGAAGACATTAGACGATTGAAGGAGCATTTCACTTTTTCGGAGCTTATGCATGTTCCAAGATCTCAAAACGAAAGAGCGGACAAGCTGGCGAGAAGTGCCAGAGTTCAGACATCTTACGTGATTCATATAGATACGGAACTACCAACGTGGGGTGCAGAGTCTTCTTAGAGTCTGTGTTTTATTGATGTCAAAAAAAATTATTAAATGAGAAGTCATTTGGCTTACGTGTCATCGTCTTGTGCGAAGTTGGTGACGTGTCATCGTCTCGAAGCTTCTCACTATATTTAAAAAATAATTTTAAATTTTTTAAAAAATTAATTAAAGCTTTAAAATCTCGTGTGTCGCAATCTCGTGCGTCGATTTTAACGTAACTCACCCATTGTTTCGTTACTCTTTCCATGTATTTTATAGACAACAAGTCCTTGACTGAAATTGTCTAATTACCAATTGTGCCATTGTTTTGTTTTACGAGCTAGGAGAAAACCCTAATAGAACTCACCTTAATAAATCTCCATCGTCTTCCTTCTCTATTCTAATTCTTCTCCATGCTCTTCTTCCTCTTCTTCTTCTTATCTCGATTTTCGATCAAAAACTTATATGAATCTCTACGGAGAAGAGATTGCTACAAATGAAAAACTTGGAATAATGAATAAAAATTTTGAAGAACCAGCGAAAGAATTAAATCATCAGCTTAAGAAATCGTTTTGTGTGAAAATCCAAAGTGCAGAGAATTATGGCATTAAAAGATAAATTTTTTAAGCAGTCTTAGACTTTGGCTTCATACACTTCATTCTGGAGTATAAAAAATCTCCCACAAGTGCGATCTCAGTTCTTACAAGAGAGATACAAAAACAACAACGAACTCCAAATGATTTGTGTATTAGTTCACATAAGCTGATGATAAGATTGGAGATTACCAAAACTATTGACAGGCGAGATTGGTGCCTTGAAGTGCCTTGAAGATGATAACAGAGCTCACAATAACCACAACATGCTTCATTCCAACAAAATGAATACCATGCAAACCAAGATTTGTGTGGTAGAAACTGGAAACATTTGCCAAACATACAAAAGCTAATAGAAAAACAAAATCAACATAATTATAATTGTATCAAGACACGATAAGAAAACAAAGAAAACACAAAAATGTAAAAACTACGAATTCAAGACAAAAAAAACCCCTAAAACTCTGAAAAAGAAATTTGATATCAGAAAGAAGTACATAATCTCCTAAAACTCACATCTAATAAGACCTAAAAAACTAAGAAACGTTATGTTGGTAAAAAATATTTTAACCAAAAATCGACATAAGAATAAGTTTTAGTATTTATGAAGCTGGAAAACTGAATCATAAAGGAAAAAAAATATAAACATAGAAGATGAATAGACAATTTATCATGCCAACTTGGATAATTAACTTGGATCACCGCCTACAAAGACGAAGAAAGTGCGGAAGAGAGAAACAAACAAATCTCACTACCTTGAACTTGACATTCTCTTCTCTTTTAAAAAAAACATACCAAGACCAAGATAGATAAGGTAGAGTTTTTCTCATCTGTTGTCCCGGGCTGTCCCCGTAAAAAGTTTTCAGTTTTTAGGTCTCCATGATATAGAGATGGAACTTGTCATGAAAATCAACTCAATGAAAGCAAATTGTGGCAAAAAGTTGAAATTAGTTTTCTTCTAAGAATGTAACTATTTGCTAAGAACTTGGCAAGAAAATATTTTGACTAACCCTTCATATGAAGTTTATCAAGAATAGATATGGACTCAACTACAATGCACGCTACCATATTTGGAGACATCTTGCTACGTGTCCTGAACATGGTTCATATGAAAAATCTTGCAAACAGTAAAAAAATTATGGTGAGAGGAGAAGCCGTAATATATTTGTTGGTTGTTATGTATATTTATGTAGATGTTATCGGTACGGTTGTAACCGTGGGTGCTTTAGAGGATATAGTCGCCAAGGGTGTCAGTATACCCAAAGTCGATGTCATTCTTCGTGATGACCGGTACGTATAGCAATAGATGATGTGTTTTTTGTACGTTGTGTACCTTTTGATGTTTGGTTGTTGTTCAAACTTGCAGGGATCTCCAATTGGTGTGCACTTTGAGGGGAGATTACGAAACTTCGGCGATTTCTTATGCGGCTGAGCATAAGGGTTCTTCAATTATTTGTGTTCTCCGTTTGGCGGTGGTCAAAGCATACAAGAGTTCTGTTTCATTTTTCTTTTTTGTTGGCGAGTTGTGTGTGGTCTTCTGCTGGTTTAATAAATTTTCTCTTTTTAAATTTTGGTTTTTAGGTATTTTGTTTGTTTCCAACGCACTTAAATGTTCACAGCTTCTGCTTGATCCCCAAGTGCCTGAGGTCGAGACCTATCTCCAGCAGTTCGCTAGGTCAGCACCGGGCGTTTCCAATTCCGGAGGCGTTCTAGACACGTTCCTAGAGCAGCACGAAGCGACCCCTGTTACTCCATCCGCGACGGCCCCGACGCCACGCCCGTCGAGGATGACCCTACAAGATCTTCTGCGTTATCCCGCTCGGGCATCTTTTCCCATCCTTCACCCCGAGCGACTGGCGGGGTCGCTGTGCTTTGACGAGGACGGGAAGGTCGCGCAGAAGATCACGAAGATCTTCATGCGCAAGCCCATACACGAGCTTCTCGAAGACTCCTCGAGCAATCATCAATGGCTGGTTTGAGGCATTCGTTGTAAGTTATAATAATTTTTTTTCTCATATAAAACTTTTAATTATTATAAATTTAAAAATAAATTTTGTTTCTCTAGCAAACGTACAACTGGGATCAGATGTACGACGAGCGGGTCCTGGATGAATTTGAGACAAAACTCAAAGCCCGCCTCCCGGACTAAGTCGGCCGATGGAAGAAGAAGAATTGGAGGGCCAATCCGGAGAACTCCAAACCGGAGTGGATGGACGGGGATGTGTAGGCCCAGCTAGTCACACACTAGCAGGAAGGGACCCACACGGCTAGGAGCGAGCATTGTATCTCGGCTCGGAAGAACCCTGAGACACAGAGGGCTGAGGCTACACTCACTTCCGGTCGTGATTCTTTCAGGGCTAAGTTCCAAAAAATTGTAAATCAAATTTTCAAAACATTTTAAATCAACAAATAAATGCTGAAAGTTCTTTTATTTGTTTAATAAAACAACAATTAAATTTTTTATTTGTAAATAAGGCTAAGGGTGCAGACTACGACGTTCCTGATCTTCTAGTTGTGCTGGAAGAGACGAAGAAGAGGTCTGACATGACGTTCATCGACGCGAAGTCCGAGCGTCTCTGCGTCGAGGTCCACCGGCGGATCGATAAGGCCGAGATCCAGCTTTCCATGGAGAACCCGGATAGCTCGGTTCTGTATTGCGGTCTTTCACAATTCGAGAAGAATATGATTTTTGCAGAGGTTAGTAATTAATTAGTTTTATTAAATTATTTCATTCATTTAATTTTTTAATATTTATTAATCTTTAATTTGTTGTTTTATACTGTAGTTTGCTCCCCGATCGAAAGACCGGTTCTTTGGAGTTGGGTCTCTGCTGTCTGAGGCGTCTTCAACAACCACCAGTTTTCAGCCTCCCCGATCTAGCTCGAAAGATCTAGAGGAGAAGCTTCAGAGGGCTGAGGCGGAGCTTGTGGCGGCTCGCGATGAGGTTACCGCGGCTCACGAGGAGGTCAGCGTGGTTCGGTCAGAGATGGCCGGATACCCGAAGCGGACTCGATCTCATGCCCTTCTCTTCGACTAGATGGAGAAGAACGATCCGAAGTTTGCCGAGTACCCTCGGCTGTTGCGAGATGGGCCAACTCATCAACGACAGCCGAATAACAATTATATTTTAGGTTTTCTAGTATTTTAGATTTGTAAAATATTTAAAAATTTTATTTTTTTAATTTCAGATTATTATTAATATTAATTATGCTAAAATTTCATATTAATAATTTTAATTTTATTTCTAAAATTTTTTATTTTATTTTATTTTATTTTTTTATTTTTCGATTAACTTTTTTTAAATCTATTTTTCGGGAGAATTGCGAGGAGTCTCTCGCAAAATATTTGCGAGTATATTGCGAGGATCTGTCGCAAATCCTCGCAAATACTTTGCGAGGGTTTTGCGACGGATCTTCGCAAATTCTCAAAATATACTCGTAATTGTTTTGCGATGAAATTGCAACGATTCCTCGCAATTCTCTCGCAAAGTTTTTGGTGATGAAATTGCGCAGAATTGCAAGGGTTCATTGCAATTTCATCGCAAAATTGTACGATTCTATATATGCTCGCAAATTCCTTGCAGATTCCTCGCAAATTTGCGAGAAATCTACTATTACCCATTTCCCTCGTAATTTTGCGAGAAAAATAGTTTTGCAACTAACGATCAACGACCGATTTATTTTCTTCGTAATTTCCTTGCAAAAGGAGACTTGCGAAGAAATTGCGAGGAAATCGTCTCTCACAAACAGTTTGTTTTCTTGTAGTGATTCTCGTTCTTATGTAAAGTTATACAACAAAATTGTTTCTCACTAAAACAAAAAAAGAAAAATAAAAATATCATTTACCATCATTCCTATTGTTTTATTTTATTTTTATTCTTTTTCCTTTTGGTTTTTACTAATTATGTGATCACTAGTCTATACTATTATTAAAAGGGAAGTCAAAAGCTGATGTGTCATCGTCTGATTAAGTTTCGGTGACGTGTCGTTTTCTGAGCTTCCCGCAGAAAATTTTCCTCGGTGGGAAGACGATAACCAAGCTCACAATAACCACAACACACTTCATTCTGAGAGAATGAATACCATGCAAACCAATATCTGTGTGGTTGAAACTGGAAACTTTTGCCAAGCATACAAAAGCTAATAGAAAAACAAAATCAACATAATCATAACTGTATCAAGACACGATAAAAAAACAAAGAAAACACAAAAATGTAAAAACTACGAATTCAAGACAAAAAAACCCCTAAAACTCCGAAAAAGAAGTTTTACGTAAGAAAAAAGTATATAATCTCCTAAAACTCACATCTAATTAGACTTAAAAAACTCTGAAACGTTATGTTGGTAAAAAATATTTTAACCAAAAATCGACATAAGAATAAGTTTTAGTATTTATGAAGCTAGAAAACCGAATCATAAAGGAAAAAATTATAAACAAAGAAGATGAATAGACAATTTATCATGCCAACTTGGATCATTAACTTGGATCACCGCCTACAAAGACGAAAAAAATGTGGAAGAGAGGAACAAACAAATCTCAGTACCTTGAATTTGACATTCTCTTCTCTTTTTAAAAAAACATACCAAGACCAAGATAGATAAGATAGAGTTTTTCTCATCTGTTGTCCCGTGCTGTCCCCGTAAAAAATTTTCATTTTTTAGGTCTCCATGATATAGAGATGGAACTTGTCATGAAATTCAACTCAATGAAAGCAAATTATGGCAAAAAGTTGAAATTAGTTTTCCTCTAAGAATGTAACTATTTGCTAAGAACTTGGCAAGAAAATATTTTGACTAACCCTTCATATGAAGTTCGTCAAGAATAGATATGGACTCAACTGCAATGCACACTACCATATTTGGAGACATCTTGCTACGTGTCCTGAACATGGTTAATATGAAGAATCTTGCAAACAGTAAAAAAAATATTGTGAGAGGAGAAGCCGTAATATATTTCTTGGTTGTTATGTATATTTGTGTAGATGTTATCGGTACGGTTGTAACCGTTGGTGCTTTAGAGGATATAGTCGCCAAGGGTGTCAGTACACCCAAAGTTGATGCTATTCTTCGTGATGATCTGTACGTATAGCGATAGATGATGTGTTTTTGCACGTTGTGTACCTTTTGATGTTTGGTTGTGGTTAAAACTTGCAGGGATCTCCAATTGTTTTGCACCTTGTCGTGAGATTACTCAACTTCGGTAGTTTCTTATGCGGCCGAGCATAAGGGTTCTTCTATTATTTGTGTTCTCCGTTTGGTGGTGGTCAAAGCATACAGAAGTTCTGTTTCATTTTTCTTTTTTGTTGGCGAGTTGTGTGTGGTCTTCTGCTGGTTTAATAATTTTTCTCTTTTTAAATTTTTGTTTTTTAGATACCTTATCTGTTTCCAACGCACTCAACTATTCAAAGCTTCTGTTTGATCCCCAGTTGCCTGAGGTCGAGGCATTTAGATCAAGGTGAATGTTTTGCTTGTGTTTCTTTGTCTATGTTAAGTGTTGTACGTTTATTATTGGTGATTTTCATGGCTAGACTGGTTGTGATCAATTTTTCTTTGTAATGATGTATGTTGTTAGTTAATGATTTTTCGGATATGTAGAGATGTATACATATATATGTGTGTGTGTCAAAAATGGTTTATATATAATGGGGGATACATTAGTGCTATACGTGAATACAAACGAAACCTATCTATTGTAGTTCATTCTTTTCTACATTGTTTTACACTTTAGCTTGTTTAATGTTGAATGGTAATGATGTTATCCCTTAGGTTTTTGTTCCGATTTTGCTTCGAGTTTCTGGTCTTTTCAAGAGAGAAAATGTCAAGTTTATTTCTAAAAGAAGATTAATTTGATGTGGCATTCCTTAAGAGAGTGTAATAACATTTTATATTTTTGTTTTTGTTTGTTTCAACTTTTTTATCTTATGAATATATTTCCCTCCATTAGAAAATGTGTTTGTTTGAAAAAGTTTGCTGCTTATTCATAGATATTTTTACTTTTTGAGTTGCTAGAGAGAGAGAGAATGGCTTTTTCTCCATTCTATTCCTTTTCCACGCTCTTCGTCCTCCTCTTCTTATCTCGATTGTTAGGAAACAATGTTTTCGACTTTTACACAACCCGAGCTCGACGGCCCTGAGCTAACCTCTCTAGAAACATCCATGATCGTTTATTCTCTCAAGGTATGTCTTACAACCCATTCAGGTTATTGTACCTTCTAGCACGTTTAATAAAATAACTTTCTTTGGTTTCATACCGATTTTGTGGATTGGTTACGAGTCTGCCAATTGTCGATCAAGAGATGAGAGGTTGATTGTTTCCTTTTGTTACTATAGTGTTTTGGTTTGGTGTGTGCTGAGAGACTTGTGAGAGAACGTTCTTGGTATTTTCATGTTTCTGTGAGTTTGAATTCGCTTCTTTTGTACTAATCACTTCATTGGTGTCTGAATGAATCTAGCTCCCTCTCTTGGAAGCTCAGAACATGATCAAGGTACGGCCAATAGTGATAAGGTTTCTCAGACGCATATTAATGTGGGTGCAGAGCATCTTTCTGGTATGATTCCTGGACAGTTGTTGGTCCACTTATAGACTACTTTGGTGAACGTGCTTTTTATGAACAAAAGACGCAAGAGTTCATGTCCTTTTTAGTGGCACCGATTAAAAGGAAGAATGCATTGCATCTAACTAATTAAAAGGGCTTATCTTTGAAGCCTCAAAGTGTCCACATCAACACAGTAACCAAAGCCCCTTGCGTCGCCACCTTATCCCACATCTTCCTATGTACCCTTTATGGTACCATTATGGGCTCATTATAACAGAAGAGGCCCAAATCACCTAAGCCCACTAAACTCCAATTAACCCAAGCCCACCTAATCCTCATCTTTCTTACCCTATCACTTATGAGCCCTAAGAGCACGTTCAACCGGGTATCATACCCGCGTATCTTGCATTATTTTATAATAAAAAAAAACAAACAAACAAAATCGCTAAGATACGTCCCTTACATTCCTTAAGATATGTCCCTTAGCATTTTTTTTCTTTTTCTTTTTATTTTGAATCTGAACAAATTCATTTTTAGATTGGTTTCGGTTCTGTTTTAGATCCGTTTTTTTTGTTTTTCGGTTTTTGAAACCGTTACATATTCATTTACGATTTTTGAAGTTTCGGATCCGTTTCGGATCTGTTTAAAATATCCTGATCTGAATCCAAAATATCTGAAAATATTCGTTTCGGTTCCGTTTTGGTTCCGTTTCAGACCCGTTTTTTTGTTTTTCAGTTTTTGGAACCGTTACGTATTCATTTACGATTTTCGAAGTTTCAGATCTGTTTAAAATATCTCGATCCGAACGCAAAATACCCGAAAATATCCGTTTCGGTTCCGTTTCAGATCGGTTTTTTTTTTTTTCAGTTTTTGGAACCGTTACATATTCATTTACGATTTTTGAAGTTTCGGATCCGTTTCGGATCTGTTTAAAATATCACGATCCGAACCCAAGATACCCGAAAATATACCCAAAGATATCCGAAAATACTCGAAAATATCCGAAAATATCTGAAACCGAAAGAACAGAACCAAAATTGAACGGGTAACCGAAAATATTTCGAGTTTGGATCAGAACAAATTCATTTTCAGATCCGTTTCGGTTCCGTTTCAGATCCGTTTTTTTTTGTTTTTCAGTTTTTGGATCCATTACGGATCCGTTTACGATATTTTCGGGTTTCGGATCCGTCAAAAAATTACATGTATATCAATTTTTTATTTCTAAGAACCCTAAATTAAGAGACTAGCATTGTAGCACACAATTTACTAAGTCTCTTAACTAAGTCTCTTAACCCACAAATAATATTAAAAAAATACTTAAGAGACCCATTTAGGATCTCATGGTTGATCATGCTCTAAGAGCACCAAAGTTGTCTCCACTGTTACGTTTCCCCTTCCCCAACCCCACACGATCTGAGGGCATAGCTTCACTCCACCATTATTGCCTTCATTACCCACTCCGTCGCCCCATCTTTACTTCTGATAACGGCCGAACGGTAACCATTACAGCTGCAATTATGAACGCACCCTTTCACAGTTTAAAAAGCAGGCCCCATCTCGGCAGAACGCTCACCTCCCCACCAAAGCGGAGAAGTTTGTGTACAGACAAAAAACAGATACAGCTAGACTTGAAGCTAAATTTGAGAGGCTTACTTTGGACACGAACCTAAAGACAAAACAGCTTTGAAGTCTTAGATTGAAAGCTACAGGAAGAGAGACATGAATTCCAAAGGATGGTGATTGGTAATCAGGTATGTACATATGAACATTTTCTAACAAACTCGGTAAAAAGTACTTATCCTCAATTTCTCCTTGCAGTATGTTCAATTCTCCACACAAAAGTCTCCATGTTCCTGGATTTTTACGCCCAATTTGCTATGTTTTGCCTCCGAACTCTGCCTTTTTCAAATCATAACCTGCTGAAATAAGGTAAGTAGTAAAACATATTTTGGCCAATATTTCGTAATGCCACAAACCTCTCTGTCCCGTGGTGGTTAGCATGTTTCAGGGCAACTCGGAAACAATAGGAACGTGTATAGATCATGTAACATTTCCTCCTTTCACTGAAGAGGGAAAACGTTTTTAAACTGTGAGAGAGGGTAAGCTCACAACTTTCATAGTATCTGAGGTATATTTTTCCTTGAAACATCATGGTAAGCTCTTACAAAATATGTCTCCACTTCCCCCATCCATTAGGTTCCTGAGACAACATTTGACTGTGTTCAAAGCTATCAACTTTGTTGCTTATATAGATTAGGAAGAAACCATTAGAGCTCTTGATTCTTATATGCTCTGAGTGAAGAGATTGTCAAGAAAGCTAATCCTTCTTAAAAATCATCTCTTTTAGTTTTTGTTAAATTCATAATTACTATAAATCTCTCTCTCTCTCTTCTCTGTCTCTTGGATTGTTAGCTGTTTTAAGAAGAAAATAAATTTTAGCTCTCTCTCTGTATATGAAGAAGTTATGGAGAAGTGCTTGTGGGTTTTTTTTTTCATTTGTTTAAGAGGTATATATTTGATTTTCATCAGCACATCTACTCCAACGTTACAATTGCTCAGATGATTTCTCTCTAGCTGGTACAATTTATGGCAAAGTTGGTCACAATGCTCTCAAGGTTTTGAGTGCCAAATGCATTTGCTACGCAATGCATATAACTTAAACCAAACATATATATGTTCTATATCTGGCAGAAGCTTATATATATGAACTAAAAGTTTTGGATTAAACGACAAAATTTATTAGTATTCTAATACTTGATTTAAAGACTTATTTAGATTATATAGTATCGTGTTGGTTAAACTACCATAGATAGAGGCATATCTATCACATATATAATTATGAGTACATATATATTTATAAATAATTATATAATTATATATTTTATGATAAAGCTATGCATTCCTCCTTCACTTTTGTATATTTTCCTTTTTTTATGTAGAGAATACTAGGGTTGGGCAAAAAAACAAACCAGAAAACCTGAATCGAATCTATCCGAAAAACCGTATTGAACCCGAACTAAACCCGGCTAAATACTCGAATGGATCCTAAATTTTAATGTCCAAAAAATAGGAACCGAACCGAAAACTTTCGGGTACCCGAAAATATAATGCTCAAGATACCAACTGTTTCTTCACTCAAATACCTGAATCAAACCGATTTTCATGTTAATTTTAGGTTTTAAGTAATATATTGTTCAAAAAAGTATGTTGTATAGTTTTTAAATTTTGGATACTATATGTTACATTTTTTTCATCTTCTTAAGTAATTTAGATGGTTTCCTAACCGAACTTTATAAATACCCGTTTTAAAAATAATTATAAATACATAACAATAATAGTCTTTTTGGTGTCGCAACATAATAACACCAATTAATAAGGTAGAGAAAATATACAAAATAATTTGTAGATGTAATTTCTAGAGTATTGCATGATATATATAGGAAAAACATAGAGTGAAAAAGAGATAGCAATTTTGTATTTCAGTTATTAACAGAGAGCTTTCAAGTAAATGCGTCAATGTGGACGGAAATTTAAAATTTTCTATCAATTTTAAATACTAATAATAATTCATCTAAGATATATTGTAATTTAAATCATGTACTTGAATATTGACTTAACTCTAGAATAAAAAACGAAATACTAGCAAACGTAAAAAACAATGCGCACGTCATTTTGAAAAAATTATTTTATACTACATTCATTTAAAAAAAAATCATTGGATATTATATCGTTACATTTTTTTCCATCTTCTTATATAATTTAAACGGGTCTTGGACCGAACTTTATAAATACCTATTTTAAAACTAATTATAAATACATAACAATAATAGTCTTTTTGGTGTCAGAACATAATAACAACAATTAATAAGGTAGAGAAAATATACAAAATAATTTGTAGGTGTAATTTCTAGAGTACTGCATGATATATATAGGAAACCCATAGTGTGAAAAAGAGATAACAATTTTGTATTTTAGTTATTAACAGAGAGCTTTCAAGTAAATGTGTCAATGTGAACAAAATTTTAAAACTTTTTCTATCAATTTTAAATAATACAAATAAAAAAAATTCTTCTAAGATATATTGTAATTTAAATCATGTATTTGAATATTGATTTAATTCTAGAACAAAAATCAAATTACTAGCAAACTTAAAAAAAAGTGCTCACGTCATTTTAAAAAAAATTATTTATACTACATTCATTTTTAAAAAAATCATTAGGATCTAATTTTATACTAAACTCATTAAAAATAAAATTATAAAATTAGTTATATACATAACTTAAATTTAATCTTTGTGGTCAAAATAAACAGATTAAAATTTTACTCTCCATACTTGACCTAACTTAATATGTTTTCTGGTATACTAATTTAATATGTATGAATTTAAAATTTGAAAAATTAAAATTTATTTTAATAAAGAGTTGTAACGAAAATAACGTCAAGAATATAACACAAAACTCGTGCCTAATTGGACAAAGTGATTAGCAAAGATTCAAAATTTCGGAAAATACATATCAAGAATGAACAACTATGCATCTTTCAACATTTTACAATTCATTTAAACGTGCGGGGATTAATGCAAATAAGGATGTTGTTATGTTTTTGTGCTTAACAAACTTTCTTTTGTATCTCTTTTACGTTTGATTTCATAAGAAATCTCACTTTGGTCTTTAGCATTTTAAAGACATAAGAGCCACTGTTATACATGTTTACTTTCAATTTATGTCACCTTAAAGAAAACAATTTATGCTTCTAAATTTGATTTGACGTTTTTATTACAACTATTTTTAAAATATGTAATTTCATTAAATTCTATTATAATACTGTAAAATAACATTTTTTTATTATCGAAGGAAATTATAGTCATTATCAAAAATTAAATAAAAATAATAAAATACACTCTAATTTTACTCGGCGTTCAATTTTAAAAAGTAAATATTATAGAGTCTTTGATTCTTTTTCAACACCTTAAATCTTTATTTGTTTTCATAGTTAATGGATTTCAAATTTCTTCATGTACATGGACCACAATTATGCATAACTATTAAATTTAAAAATAACTTAAGTAAGAGAAAACTAGGTATAAGATAAAAAAACACTATTATATAAACTAACACTTCCAAAATAAAATTCTTCCCCAATTTTTAACCCTTCAAAGTTCAAATAGTGGAGGTAATTTTGTAAATTATTCCTATATAGTTTTATTATTTTTTAACCTTTTTGGTAAAACTGAAATAATTTTTTTTCTTCGTTAATTCAAAATTTTATCCTTTAAATAATACATAGTGTAAAAAATCTAACACAAATCTGAGTGTAAACTTAAACAATTGTTTTTCTGTTAATTCAGAATTTTACACTTTACATATGTAAAAACTCTAACCTAAAGTGTTGATGGTTATTGATTTTGTCAAATAATGCTGATTTTGAGGTGATTTTAAATTTGTAGGAATGAAGTCCAACATAGGAAAAGCTCATGGGAAGATGGTGTTTGGGGCACTAATTGTCTGATTCCTTCTGGTTGGAATTGGATTTACGAGTTTCAGATTAAAGACCGGATTTGTAGTTTCTTTTATTTCCCTTCTATAAATTTTCAGAGAGCTACCAAATGGAAGATTCTGAGATTGAAAACGAAAAAAAACTGTAGGAATATGACAAGACTAATTAAACCTAAAGCCAAGATGAAAAAGATTGAAAGTGTGGAAAAGTGAAAGTGAGAGATACCTTTGATGTGGGATCACAGACACAATCTTGAGAGGTGGCATTGGAAGTTTGACCGGAGAAGACGAGTGAGAGTGGAATAAATGCTAAAGAAGAAGGGTAGTGGCGATAGCACTTTTATCAACGACATTTAGCGAAGGAGAAGCTTGAGATAAAGGCAAAAGTGGACAAGAATGAGGAATCTAGAATCGCATTATCACGTGACAACCAAGTAGTGATGAGTAGTCAAAAGAGAAGAGATTTCCAGAGAGAAACGTAAATCTCAAAGGTTTAGTTTCATATTCCAATCCTCTCTCTCTCTCTCTCTCTCTCTCTCCTCTCTCTCTTTTTTTCTCTTCACTATATTTTTGCTTTGCTCTTTGGCTTAAAGCCTTTTTTACTGTCTCCGTAGGAGGACTGTTGAGAAGTTATGTGTCTATTTGGTGGAGAAACACCAAAAGATGACATTGAAGTAGCTTATATTTGCAACGGGTGGTATTCATGTTCTCGCTCGACAAGTTTGAAATTGCAAGATGATCATGAATCATTTGGAATTGTGTGTGTATAGTAACGAGAAAAAATAATATTACATTTTAGTATATTTTGATTAAAAATTAATTATGTATTAAATATGAAAACAGAAAAAGGATAACAACGCTAGATATACAAACAAAAACCATTAATTGGTTTTTCAACCTCCAAAAGTTGATCCAACAATTTTTTTCTCTCCTCTTTCTTTTTTTCCTTTTTTTGGTTTAAAGGTTGGGAGTGAAATTGAAATTCACCCCGTAATTTTATTTTTTTGGGAAACACCCTAAAATCTAAATATCAAATATTTTTGGGTTATTCAACAAATTCCCCCAACAACAAAAAAATCAAAATAATTATACACTTAAAGCTAAAATAAAACCTATAAATGATTTTGGATAGAATCAAAAGAAATAATTAATAAAATAAGAAAAAAATATGTTAAAAAATATTATATACTCGAACAACTTCTTTCTTTCGAGAGACATATGTGTAAGATGACTACAAAAGAAAAATAAAAAATGTGCCCTAAAGATCATGCTTCTTTATAGAAAAGTTAGACTCTCACATCATCACACAATACTGAAGACAACATACCTTAAG
This sequence comes from Anastatica hierochuntica, assembly GCA_900406275.1. Taxonomy (NCBI): domain Eukaryota; kingdom Viridiplantae; phylum Streptophyta; class Magnoliopsida; order Brassicales; family Brassicaceae; genus Anastatica; species Anastatica hierochuntica. The sequence goes on from OVAN01003892.1 coordinate 18,258, forward strand.
ATTTAACAACTAATCAAACATAGAATAGAAGTACCGAACTGACATGTGTTTATTAGATCTGATCTCTTAAAATCAAATATGCACTTTATCGTTGGGGATGTGTGTACGCATGTTGAGTGTAAGGGCGTTTGAGCATGGGTAAACCTAAGAAGCTAAGTACAAACATCATCCCAACAAACCAAAAATACGAGCATAACTTTTCCTCCACTACTCAACACAACCAATTTTAACTATAGAACGTAGGGCGCAATAGGAGATACAACGCCTTTGCAGGAAATAAATGTGTGAATTCTTCATTTTACCCTATTGTACACCATCAAAAAATTTAAAATATAGGAACATATACTAACAACACAAAATGTCTTATACTTCTCAACTAGAAGTCTCAAATCGAGTAAGGCTGTTGCCGGCTCCACCTACTACCATTTTAAGTATCAGATTAGAAAAAAAAAAAATTGCATCAAACATATTAACTAATAACGAAGTTTACAACAAAATTGAATCGTTCAATACGAAGTAATCACACAACAATACTGAAAAGCCAAATATCGCAATCATAAATCCGCGCGTAGCACGGAGATAGCCCTAGTTATTTCAAAAGTTCATTGTGAACATGTTTCTTTTTTCAGGTTTCACAAGCAATTGCCATTGTGTTGTTTTAAAAAGCCCAAAACCCTAATTAATTTCTCATATAAATATGATTTATTAAAACACATACTTGCAGGGGAGACTCTAGAGAATTTGCATATCTTCTATAATGCAAGTTCCTGATTCTTTTGCCCGAGATTGTAAAAGTTGCACATTTGCAATATTATTGTGAATGTTTCTCAAGGTGGTGGGGAGATGTAGATTGTGTTAACCCCAAAAGGTTGTGATCTTCATTTTTTCAAAACTCCATATATATGTGATTGTCAAAAGGTTGTGATTTTGTTTTATTTATTTAGTGTGATTTTTTTTTAACGTTTATGTTCTTTGGATTATAGGTGAGTGGATTTATAAGTGCATGTTTTCTATTTGAAGAAGAAGATAATCCACCAAAGAGAGATGAAAAATGTTTACCTTTACACAATAAAATATGGTCCGTTTTAGTTGGTTTAATTTTGTGAAATTTTTTGTTTGGTTCAAAATCAATCTCTTTTTTTGTTTTGTTATGTTCAAAAAATTGGTGATCTAGACACAAATGTTGATTGGTTTTAGATCACTGTCTCCGACGTCAAGAATCCATTTAGAAAATGTCGCATTCTTATCGAGATAATGATCACCAAAGCACATGACTAGATCTTCTTAGGTTTGCATTACAATCTTGTCTTCATCACCTCTGGACCAGACGAAACAGGAGACGACACGATCATAACCACTCCAAGCTTCCTTTCTCATCTCTGCTATTAATCGATCTATTCGCAACAAGCTCCAAGTGTTGCGGCACTCACACGATCCTGACCTTCTCCTTATTCTATGGTTCGACACCAGGCCTTGATGAAACCCGTCTATGGATAAGTTTATTTAGCAAATGTGGCAAATGAGTGAATATTCATCTAATCTCAAAGCATTAGATAGAATCTTTATTATCATCTGACGAAAGGGTTGATGAAGTACACGAGTAATTGTCCTATTCAATATCGTTCTAACAATATTAATATGATACAGACATTCTAAAGACCATAGATTTTAATTATGTTAGTGTCAAATCAAAATCGTTCTGGTTATAAAAAGATCTAGGGCCAGACATTTTACCTGAAATCCAAACACGAACCTAAACCCAATCCGTACCAAACTATAATAATGCTCGAACGGGTAATGAACCTCAAGTAGTTCAAATATTGGATATACACGAACCTGAATTAAATCTGAGCGGATATTCGAAAAACTCGAACCTGAAAGAACACGAACAATCTGATTCCAAAATTCGAAAAAGTATCTGAAATATCCTAAATCCTAATAAGTACCCGAATTTATCCCAAAATCCCAAAATATCCGAAAAGATCTAAACATCTGAAGAAGAACCCGAAAAAATACCCTAAATACCCAGTAAAAAAAACTTGAAATACCCGAAAAAATTTGAAATATCTGAAAAACTCGAAATACGAGAGAAACTAAATACTCAAAAAACTCGAAAAATACTGAAACCTAAATATCCGACCAAAACTTACTCAGGATATTGTAGGGCTGGAGATCGGGATCCAAACCCGAACGGAACTCAGTTAGATACCCGAACACTCAACCCTAACAAAACATGTCAAATGCTTAAAATGAGTTTACGAAATTAAACCATACCCGTACACTAAACCATAATCTTGTTTGCACGTCATTATACATTTTAGTCGTTAGTTGTTAGAGGTGGCTCTGTATAGCCTATACAACGATATTTTGGTTGAGTTACTTTCTTCTTTAAATTTTCTTCTAACTTTACGAGTGATTATCCTTTACATCGTTTGTGACATAGTAATTATTTAACTTTATGAGTGATAACCTAATTTTATTCGTGATTTTCCTAACATTCTTATCTATTTTTTACGAGTATTTCGGTCATATTTAATAACTTTACTATACGAGTAGCTTCCATATTCAATCGCAAAGACAAAACCTGTCAAATGATAGAATTGAATTTTAAAAATCAGATCATGCCCGTGCACAACACGAACCAACACCTAGTTAGAACTTAAAACCATAGTTAGTTACTTAAACAACAATACCCAAATGTTATACTCTTAAGTTTTAAATATGGATTTTGTTTTTAGGTAATCAACCGAATTAAATCATACTTTAATATCTATGCCAAGGTCGTTTATGCATGTCCCCCCATGCTCTTTGAATTTTCAAATAGTTTTGAACAAAAACCTAAAGAAAAGGAAGGTTTTAAAATTCTTATATTCAAAAGCTCATTGTCCACTCCACATATGGCAAAGTGGCAATATAAATAAATAAATCAACACAAAGGCGACCGGTTCCACCGGTAACCTAACACCCTTTCCTTAAATCTCATCGACGTGTGTTTTGTATTTATTTATAACACGAACTCATTAAATTCAGACACTTGAGATTAAATCGTTCTTGAGTTTGACTCATTAAACAAAAAAAAGAAAAGAGCAACAAAAGGCTTTTCTTTTTCCTTCTTTTCCGGCGAAGATATGGACAGATCAACGCCGGCACATAACTCCTCCTCCCACAACCGTTTGAGCGTGAGCTATCTTGTCTCTTTAATGGTTCTCTGCGCCAGGCAAGCGAACCGGCTCTCCAAGAAGCTAAAGCTGAGGCCGAAGAAGCGAACTCACGTCGAAATCCATGAATCCGGCACAAGAGAAAAGATCCGCTGGAATCTGACAAGCTCGCCGCTGAAGTCTCCTCGGCCAAAAGAGCTTCTCACTGCTTTGAGTAACAAAGCCATGACGATGGTTGGCCGGAAAAAGATGACGGCTGCAAAGGAGGAGGAGCACTGTGTTTGGCAGAGACAGATTTTGATGGGAGGAAAATGCGAGCCGTTGGATTTCTCCGGAGTGATTTATTACGACTGCAACGGACGGCTATTAAAGGAGGTGGCTCCAAGGTCGCCACGTGGCATTTCATTACCCAATTACCCGACCAGTTCGTAGGTCCGGTTATTTTTTAAGCAGCTTCATTACTGTATGACGGGCCACTAGATGTCTGACACGTCGCATAAGCAAAAAACCTATATACTTATTATGTATGTATAGTTATGTTATTACTGTGCACTGTATTCATCTTTTCTCCTACGTTGCTTTGTAACAACACTTAAATTCGGATAATCATTTCCGAGTTCAAACCATCATCACCATGTCATTGAATAGTATAGCCTTTACGGAGAAGAGTCGAATTAGTTTTATTTTAATCCTATAGAAAAGTCTATCTGTCAGCTCCAACGACTGCTTCAAACCTGTTTACAGTTTACAAATTTTACAGTGTTTTGACCATGACGTGTCAGTCGATCATACACCATGCGCTCATCAAGAATAAGTCAACGCCAAGTTAGCTATTGATAACAAAATGCAGTTCTAAAACCTACACACACATACTACGTAGTATGTATACAAGCTATATGAATACGAAATATTTGTGAGAGTTGGAAATTCATGCTACAGGGATGTGAATGATAAATATGCAAAGATGACGTGTTAGAGTGGTGATATACACAGAATGCATAATGGAAACAAGAAGATATTGTGTGAAGATTTGGTTGAAGATTCGGAAAATGGAAATAAGAAGATTATGTGAAGATATCGAAAAGACGGACGACGTAACTATAAAATGAGGGAGCTGTTCAATTTAGGTTATCACTTTTGTAAGAGAAAAAGTCGGAGCAAGATTGAGAGAAGAGAATTCGAGGGTTCTAGGTAATTCAAGCAACTATTGTTGCTTTGCTAGATAGATATCGGTCAATCTTGATTGTTAGTTGTAGCAAGTCAAGTGAATCTGATTAAACAGTGTTTTTGTAAAAGATTCATTTAAGTGATATCTATAAAACGTGTTTTGAGAAGAGATCATTGTTTCTACTTGCGAGTTCTGAAACTTGTGTCTCTACAATTGGTATCAGAGCAAGTCAACCAATACACAGATTGAAATCTTGGAAAAAGAATGGACACAGGAAAAGAACTCATGGTTGTGCATAAGCCCATAATACTGGATGAAAACAATTATGGTCAATGGAAAGTGAAGATGATGCATCTGATTAGGTCTGTTGATGAAGATGCATGAACCTCACTGGAAAATAGATGGGAAGAGCCATTTGTTGTATCGGCTGATGGGAAGAAGATTCCCAAATCAAAGGATAAATGGACAGATCAGGAAAAGATTACATCTAAATTCAACTCAAAAGCCATGACAGCCATCTTTGGAGCTGTAGATTTGGAACAATTCTAGTTGATTCAAGGAAGTGAGTCAGCAAAGAAACTTGGAACATCCTAATGAACTCTTTTGAAGGTGATATTGATAAGCTAGCTGTGCCTTTGGCATTTGTGAAGAAGAAGCAAAGATCTGGCAGGGAAGCAAGGAAGTATGAGAAGAAGAGATCGATTAGCAGTGGCTGAGTAAAGACTTGGATTGAAGTAAAGTATTTTCCTTATGAGTGTAATAACTAAAACTATGTCGTTTAACACTATGTTCCCTCTTTAAAGGACCCGATTGTTTAGGGTTTCCTTATCTACAAAAACAACAATCAATCAAACTATCTTCTCTGTCTTTTCTCTCCTCTCTACTCTCATTTCTTCTTCTTCTTCTTCTTCTTCTTCTTCTTCTTCTTCTTCTTCTTCTTCTTCTATAGAAAAGATCACTCTTATCAGATATGAGTGTGAAGAGGACTCGTTTGGATCATCTTGCCTCACAGATTGAGAATCTAAAGATGGGCAATGATGAATCAATCAAAAGTTTTAGCTCAAAACTTAGTGTTATGGCACATGAAGCATATGTGCTAGGCAAGAAGTACAAGGAAAAGAAGTTAGTCAAAAAACTGCTAAGATGCATACCACCTAAATACGCTGCTCATAGAGCTATCCTGAAGATGATGGAAAACACTGATGAGTTGAAGTTTGAAAAGCTTGTCGGTATGCTCAAGGCAGAAGAAATGGAAGCTGCGACTAATATCAATAACACACATAAGGGTGTGGCTCTTACTGCTGAAGAGAAGGATCACTTTCAGAAGATTGAAGACAACTTGGTGTTGCTCGCAAAAAACTTTGGGAAAACGTTGAAACGAGTTGAAAAAGGAACCAATAGAACTCTGAATCATTCTAGTAAACTCGGAGAAGAAAGGAATGGTCGCTATGATATGGAACCTTCAAACTCTAGAGGTTTCAGAAATGAAAAGGAGATAGGCAGAAAAAGAAATGAAATCCAATGCTGTGAATGTGAAGGATATGGACACTTGAAGATGGATTGTCCTTTGACTAAGAGAAAAGAGATCAAATGTGTGGAGTGTTGAGCTTTTGGATATGTTAAAACTGAATGGCCAAACCTGATCAAGCGTAAAGAAAAGTCCTTCTTATGCTTTAGTGACTCTGAATCAGAAGATGATGATGAACCTGAGTTGCTTAACTTTGTTGCTTTCACAGCCAACACCGAGACCAAAGTTGTTTTTCATTTTGAGAGTGACGATGATGATGACATTGATCCAAAGCTTGAATATCGTAAGCTGTAACAAAGTTGGGTAAATCTTAGCACCGAGAATATGAAGCTGGAGAAAGACAAGGCCATGTTAAGGGCACAAGTAAACATCTTGGAGTTAGAAAGCATGACAACTCAAGAAGGAGGAAGTAAACTGGTTGAGCAGAAAGTGACTGATAAACATGAGTCAAACAAAAGTGGAGCTGAGCAACACATCGAATCACTGCAGAAAAAGGTTGAGTCATATGCATAACATAATTGATCAAGAAAATAAAAAATCTAAGGAGCTAGAGCACACTCTCTAAGAAAACAAGAGGAAGATTTGAATGCTCAACTTGGGAACTGAGAATCTTGAGAAAATTATGAATGCAAGACAACCACCTAAAGTGAATTGGGGTTTAGGTTACACCAGCTACAAAGGTGATGGTGCTGACACTAAGAGAGAAGGGCTGATATTAGAAAATTTTGTCAAGGGAAGTTCATCCATCCACCTGGAAAAACAAAGTTTGAAACAGGAAATGAAACTCTCAAAATCTGAATCATCAAGGTCTCTCTTACACAAATGAGGACACTGATAAAAGGCAATCACATTCTGTGAGATCAACCACATTGAACCGTAACAGAGGTTGTTTGTTTTGTGGTAAGCTTAATCATCATGTGAGATACTATTTCTTACGGAAAAGAAGGATTGCTCAAGCTTGGGAAAACAATCAGTGCTACTTGGAACCATCAAAGTTTGGAATGGTTTGGATCACCAAGGCATTGTTGTATGCACCACCTCCTAGAAGTAGTGTCTACAAAAAGGAAGTGGACTGTAGTGCAAGGTTGGAAACCATTGAAGAAAGTGTTGTGTTAACATGCAATCTGCCATAAATTGACGCAATACCAGTGTGTGATTCACACGATACATGTGCCAGTAATTCTAAGGGTACAGAAGAACTTGATATGCTGTCAAGTAATGTTGCATACACACTACAAGAAAGCAGTCAGTTAGCGATGATTTTTTGCAACGAATTTACATCGTTGTTAATTTGCTACCATTTAACGATGAAATATATTTACGTCGTAACTTCGTTGTAAATTAACGACGATAGAAATCGTCGTTAAAATCTTGGTAATTTACACGATGAAACGACGATGTTACACTTATTTCGTAAATCGTCGTTATGTACTCGTTAAATAACAACTAGTAGGTGTTGGCCAGTGTCGTGCACGGGCATGATTTGATTTCACAAACTTCACCATGCTAACATAGTATAGCTAAGTTTACATAATCTACCATCTCTCTGTTCACTTGATTTCGTAAACTTCAGAGCATATGTTAAATGACTTACGTTGACTTTACAATTTGGTTAATTTCCCATGTATTCCCAGCGCATGTTGTGAAACAATAAACCATGGAGTTTTCTTCAAGTTATGAGAAATAACAGCTGGGGTAGAACTATATATCGAGTTCTTTAGATAAACGAGCATCAAATATTGCATATGCGTCGTGGGTTCTTAGAGGCGTCCAAGGTTTGGTCATTTCTCATTACCGGAGATATTACGCTCAAGTGTATCTAACACTACATTTGGAGCTACCACTTCATATATCCTTAAATTACTTTTCACTGACCACATGTTCTGATTGGATCATATTTGGTAACTTATTAGGCGAAGAAAATCCAAATTAGTTCATTTGTTCCAAGTGTGGTGACGGAGTTGTCGTTCCCCTCGTACCAAGGTTGCCCAAACGACATATTTGAGGAGGAAAGAAATGAATAATGGTGCTGGAAGTTCAATTATCACAAGTTCATGTCAAATTTCAATCATATAATGGAACATACAAACATGCTCTAGTTATACCACCAAGTTTACACATTTCAGCTTTGTCATATCTCACGCTACTATTCTGCCACAATCTTTTCAAAGCAATTTTTGTACTTGTTTCTTTTATGAACTATTTACATTTTTTATCTACGAAATTTGTCATGGTTACTAAATATCCCTTAGATTTTACTATTTAAGGTGAAACTTATAAATTATGATATTTTCATATATGGCTAAAAACATTCTTGAATTAAAAAAATGCTTAGAACATTTCATATATTCCAAAATATCCACATATTTTGGTATATGTACATAACTACACAAAATATTTTGCTATTTACTAAATTGACTTGAATTTTCATTTGTCAAAAAACCTTGTAAATATTTTGGTTTTGTGGAGGAGTTCTACTTCTTATATTATTTACATAAATACCACAAGGTATTTCTATTTATAGAAATACTCGAACTTTTTAATATTTGGTGAATTGTATGTATCTTTCGGCATTCATATCTCAAACATTGTAAACTTTTATTATATATCAAAATTCTCATAATTTAATAGTTAATAGTTTATTAAGTGACTTACGTATATATTTGTATTATTATCCATAAGTAAAATATTTGATTTGTTGTAACAAATGTTTATCGTATCGAAGGCAATAGAATCCGGTTTTAACACACAAAAATCTCATGGTACATCTAGATTTTCCAAACGAATTAAAAAGAAGCAAACATGTATATGTATTATGAGTATATTCACATTTTCTATATACGTATTGATCAAATGCTCACTTGTAGTGTTTTAATGTTAGAGCTGATGTCATCTTCCAATACAAGTTATAGATTTTATTTATAAGTGAGCCAAAGATGAAACATGGAGATTTATAAATTTACGAATGCCTGTTTATATTTTATTTTATAGATTAATCGTTCACTAAAACGGCAAGTTCTTTGAAGGGTTCATTCACTACACCAATATGTTCTTGAATTTCTCATGGATAACTGGTCCATGGAATAGAAACATAACATAGAATTAGGAATTATGTTTATAGATAAACAGGTCTACACACACATCATCTATCAGACAAACAATTTTCCCACTAAATGAAAACTGGTTCAATGGTAAAAGTTATCTTTCTCATCAAACATTCCATTAGCACCGTATGAGAATGAAACAACGCATTTTTCTTACAATGGCTGCTCCATGGAGATCCTCTTCGCTAGCTTATGGTGACTCTGCTCTCTGAAAGAGTGTTAGATCGTGACATGCAATTTACAAGTTGCTGAAGAAGATAAGCGTGAGT